>AWWV01011551.1:0-55148 GCA_001974805.1 Corchorus capsularis
TATAAGTCTATGAAATGTAAATAATCCAAATCATTTCGGACTGAATTGATCCAAATCGAAAAGTTCAGGCACTAATTTGACCTTTTCATAGTTTGGGCACTTATTTGATCCTTTTGGCAAAATTTAGGGCCCTAATTGAGATTTTACCCTTTTTTTAATTTTAAATGTAGGAGTGTTTTACTATTTTTCTCTGTTTTAACCATTCCGCTTTTATTCTGATTTGGAAACTTCTGTGTTTCAAATTTATACTATATATTTTTTGTTTTGTCCTTTTTATCTGGTATTGACGCTTCGTGGAGCCTTGGTGTGCGTGGCGGGCCGGCACGTGTTTCAAGGCAACACGGCGGTTATCCGTACTCGACTTTTCGGGTCGGGGCGTGACAATTCCTATTGTGAAGCTTCACTCTCCTTATTAGGGATGTTCTTGCGATTTTGGCCGAAAAGGGGCTTGCTTCCTCTTCCATGTTTCTGTTTTCTTTCTCAGTTTCCAGAAATTAAAAGAGAAAAAATTGGGATTGAGGCTAAAGAAAAAGGAAAAGCTTGAGCAGAAAATTGAAATTCCAGAAGAGAACAGAGCTCGGGGGAGAGAAGAAAATTGAAAGTCAGGTTTTCGCACTCTCTTCTGATCTCTTTTATTCTCTATCAGGTACTTTTTTTTAACGATTCTTTGGTTTGCATTTTATCGGATCTTTTGTAATTTGTATGTTTAATTTTTTCCTTCCTCTGTTTTTCTTTTGTTCTTTTTCCCCCAATTTAATTGTTGAATGGTTGAATGGTTCAATTTATATTTGCAGGATTTTCATCAGGTATTTTACTTAATTTCTTGTTTCGTTGTTTATTCTGTCTTTACACATGCTTTCCTATCTCTTTTTCCCTGTTTGGATCATCGGCCATGTTTATATCTTCTTTTCCTAAATTATCGTAGTAATTTCTTATGAAGTTTAATACTTGACTGTGGATTTTGGTTGTAAGTTAGTGCATGTAACCTTTTGTGGCTCCTTTTTGCTTTTGTTTTGTCAGATTTTTGTTTTATAGGTTGGGCTCTATCTTGCTAAAGAAACTGGAAGGCATTGGTCTTGGTCTTTTTGAGCAGGTTAGTTCTCCTCAATCGTATATATGGTGTTGTTAGTATTTCTTGCTATTATATGAAGCTTTGTTGCAGCTTTTGAAATGGATGACAGGTTTGGCAGCAACATTGTGGATGAAGCTTTGTTACAGCTTTTGAAACGGATGACAGGTTTGGTAGCAACATTGTGGTGGAACTAACAGTTTGGTTATGAATACTTCACAAGCACAGAAACCTGTAAATTGGCTCTTTCCTTTTCTGCTTTGTGTACTATTAGGAAGACAAATTGCTTTACATCTCAATTAGTTTTGCCATGGCGATGGATGCTTTGTTATTTATAGCTTTTCTGTCATATGGCTATGGCAAGTGGCAATTTTGTCTTTAGCTTTGAGAGTCAAAAGATAAATCCATTACTTTTATTGAATATACCACAAACTGCTGTGTTGAAGGTGAACAGAGCTTGAATTCATTTACCTTTCATGTATAGTATTTCATTGAGTTAGCTATATATAAACCTATTGAAAATTATGCATTTTCTGTGAATAAGGTTAGAAGAGGGAGAATAAATGAGAAGAGGGAAAATAAATGAGAGACTAAGATGTGAATCAGGTGATGTTATGGTTGAATTATATGTTATATGTTTAATTTTTTTGATATCATTTGAGTGTGCTCTGTTCTTTTCTTGATGGTAAAACAAAGGCAGATTCAACCTGTTCTTCATATTCTTAACTTCATTCCAATTAAGGCAAATCAAAACCAGGATTGAAGGGGTAATTCCTTCTAAACTTTTTTTTCCTGCTTTTTATTGTTATTCATGCAGCTGTCATGTATTTAATTTTTCCTGTATAAGATCTTATCAAGGTGCCATTTTTGGTGAGTTGCTTCACTTATGATGTCTTTATGCTATAATTTTATTTGTCTTGCTGAGTTCTGTTCTTAATTTTATGGCTACTCATAGTAATGGACAATGAGGACCTAAGCTGAGAAGAGGTTCAATTGTTTTTATTCTGATTTGATTGTACCTAATAAATGTTTGATAATACTGATGAATTCCAAGAATTTGTAATTTTTTCAACAGATTGCCAAAACAGGTCATGTAACATGTTCTATTTAACATAAACATTGAATTTTTGTTGTCAATACATGTGCTCAGAAAATGGTTTGCCTTTTATGAGCCATAAAAGAAATGAACTTATTCACTCATTATTGTGTTTGCAGTTTGCACTCTTAAGTAATTGAAATTGGTTTTGTTTGAAATTCGCAAGCTTCTATATATGATATAGAAACCATTTGTTTGAAATTAAGATTAGGCCTGATTACAGAAAGATGCTGACTGTGAACGATTTGGTGGGATAAAATTTGGTGAGATGGAGCGTTACTGTCTCATTGTTCATGGTGCATCATCCAACTTACATGAGGTAATACTTGGATGATCAGATTCTATTTACTTAAGTCTGTAGGTGTTTACCTAAAAAAAAGTCTGTAGGTGTAATATTTGGATATGATATCTTTCCTTTTTTTTTTTTTTTTGTAGCATCGTGCCCTTTTAAAAGGTGACTTTTTTTGAATCAGCAGTTATGTGATTTTTTGAGAAGGTAATTATTGTAATTGTTTTGTGCAAAACCAGGCTCATTTTATGGCCAACCAAACTCATTCCTTTAACTCAACTTTGTTTGTGTTCCCTCAGATGGAATCATCTTTAATGAATCTTAATCCTGATGGTTGGCAGGTAATGATTCGCTTGCAGTTGTATCTTCAGGTTTGCAATGCACATTAAATAAAACCTCTTGCCTTTTCATATCAGTAGTGATAATCGTGTCTTTCTAACTAACTTATATTCTTAGTGATATTGTCTTCATAATGCCACTAACATGAAAAAGTTTCTTTGACAAAGATTTTATGCTTTATGTGTACTCTCTAATATGAGTGAGGCAACATACTTAATGTTGTTGATGATATTATAAATTTAAAATAACTTACTGTGGAGAAATGTGTTTTTTGCATGTTGATCTTCTGATCAAAATTCATGTTAATCAACTTATTTGAATATTGAATTTCAATAGTTGTCCATTTGGGAACCTTGATTTGGGCAAAAAAAATTGGATTTGGATTTGTAAATCCAAATTTCTTGTTTGGAAAGCCCAATTAAAAAGTTGGATTTGTATTTGGTAAATCCAGCCCAAATTTAGTAGGCGAAAATATTAGAATTTCAAATTCTTTTGAAAAGCTGTAATTTATCAAATCCAGCTCTCTCTCTCTCTCAAGTTAAGAACACGATTCAATCCCTCGAAAAAGAAAACTCTCGCTTCTTTCCTCTTCCTTGCGTCGATTCACGGTGGTTCTCCAGCTTCAAACGTTTGGCTATGGTGATTCCACTCGTCAACGACCTCCCTCATTTGCCTCCTCTTCAACTTCAAATCCTCCTCTGTTTCTTGAGCTAAGGTGTCTTCTTCTTCTGCCTCTCTCTCTTTTCTGCTTATTTCCCCAGAAAAAATTCAAATGCGATTGGATACGTTGCTTGTATAGTTGTTGCTATCTATCTGTTTGGCTAATTTGTGTATCTGATTCGTTAATCAGGCTACCATCGGTATGGATTTCCTATAAAAACAATGTACATGGAAGATTGAGCAGTTTGATTGCAGGTAAGACATGAATTCTCATTGTTCAACTTTAGCTATTCTGGATTCCTATGGGCTTATATAGCTTCTTTTATTCGTCTCAAATTTTGTCTTTGGATTGTTTATTGAAGCTGTTGGAAATCGAATTATGTTCTATAGGATGATTACCATGAATGGATTGAAATTCTATACACATCTCCTTGTCTCAATTCCTCTTGTTGTGGGTATTGGTGATCCGGTATGCTGAGATTGTTTCCCTGTTTTTCAGGTTACAGTACATTTTTGCATTTGAATCAATAGTCTTTCTGCAAATTTTGTTCATACTGTGATGTGGATAATTTGTCTTTATTTTTCATAGTAATCTTATAGATGTTTCAACATGGAGAACTTCTAAGAAAGTGTGCTTATGGTTATGGGAGGCAATCTTCAGTTGTTCTGTTACTTGTCATCAACTAGTAAGCTTATTTGTTGTTTGGGTGAATATAGGAATTATTGTAGAGTATGCATAAACGCTTGAATATATTAAAATTTAAGTAAATCCTTCTTCTAGCATACAGCCCATATTTCAGCCTTGAAGAAAATCTATGTTAGTCCTTTGAGTTTAATGCTTCACCTTTCAAAGAAAATCCAGAAACCATGATATGCACAAATTGTTTTGCTAATTTACCTGTCAATGGTTGTTCTTGCCATTAAAGGAGAAGTGAGAATGAAATAAATTGTTGCATCATTACTACTTTGAAACTTTGTAGTTTAACAAAGCTCTTTTGTTTAAAAAACTTAAAATATGGATATCTTGTGTGATCTGACAGGTGTATATGAAGGTTGTGGTGGTGCTTATGGCCCTGGTAGAAGGTTTTGAATGATGACTTTCATGAGCAGTTGTTTGCAATCACACAAGGTAAGCCTTTAACCTTTTTCTGCAAAATAGATACAACTTTGATTGCCCCCTTCTTTAAATGTTGTTGTCCTGAGATTGTGTGTAAAAGTTCTGCCTACTGAGCTGAAATTGAGGTGATAGCTCAACTGATGAATCTGAATTGTACTTTTGATCAACATTTTTTCTCTTTTTTCCCTGAATTGATGGATCCTAGTTATTAGTTAAACTAGAACTCCTTGTGTGTAATAAACTGATCATGAAGATTTGGCTTTGCAGGGGTCGTTTTTGGGGTAAAGAAATTCTTAGTGTAGTTGCATACTATACATCTTGATGTTTATCTTGATGTTTAATTTTTTTGCTCTTTTTTTCATCATCGAGACAATAGGAATGTGTTTAATTCTTTGTGTAGAGTGACACAGATCATACTAATGGGGATGCATATTGTTGGTACTTTTTCTAAGGGAGTGGTTTGGATCATCTGTAGTAGGATATGATTTTTTTTTTTTAAAAAAATATATTCAGATTGCTTTTTTGCCAATAATTTTCATGAATCATTCTCTCCATTATCGTTCATATTCTACCAAAAGTTTTCCCTCATTTCAAATTGTCATCTTGACTTATCAAACTTTGATGCCTTGACTCATCAAAGTTTTCCTCCATGTTAGATCTAAGTGCTATTTCCCCCTTGTTTATAAATTCAGGTGTATTTGGGTGAGCAGTATGTGAATAATCCTACATGATCTGATATTTCATTCTTGGTTGAAGGTACAGACTTCTCTTATAACTTTGCTCTTGCTTATTATTATTAATTTAGTATGCAAATATTTGTGTCCTGATGTCCACTTCACATAGTTGTATTCATAAGCAATTTCCATATTCTTCAGGCAAACGATTCTATGCTCACAGAATGCGTCTTCTTGCTTCTTCGGATGCATTCCGTGCCATGTTTGATGGGGTTACAAGGTGAGTGCTCTGTTATCAGCAAGAGCTCAAAGAATTGGCAACGTAAAATTTATTGCATTAATTTCTGAATTAACTAGTTTAATTTGATCACATATATAGCTTAATTATGTATATAATGTTTCAACAGGTGGTGTGGAGACTTGGGATTCGAAGGGAAGATGAGTTTTTCAAGGGATTGATTGATGGGAAATTATATATGGGCAATGGGAATCGTTTTTGAGAACCTTGTATGATAGATTCTTATAGATGAGACAAATATGAATTTGAGATTTTAGGAGTTGGTATCTCCTTGATTGATTTTTTTATGTTTGTTTGAATATTAATGAAAATTTTGAATACTTATTTCTATTCATTATTTTATTTTTATCAATATGTAAGTATATTTTTTGTTATTTTTTATTTACTTTTTATATTGTAAAAAAAATGTATTAGTTCAATTCCAATTCCAATTCCAAATCCAAATCCAAGTCTAAATATTAGTCATCCAAACAAAGAATTTCAAATTATTGAATTTAAAAATCTTGCATTTTAAATGATAAATTTGAAATCCAAATCCAATTCCAAATCATGGTTTCCAAACGCTACCTAGATGATATATCATCCTGATTATTCTTGAAAATATGACCAACTATATTCTTGAAAATATGACCAACTATATTTTTCCTTATTCTTGAAAATATGACCAACTATATTTTTCCTTAGTGTTATTTGATATATTTGATTTGTGTTCAGTTGAGGATAGTATCCTTCATGTTTGGGTTGTCACTGTTTATCAAGCAATTGAGCACAACTATTATGTGTTCATCTTTAGGGGTCAAGCACTTGGAGGATGGTTTATGGAATGAATATTAATGCAGCTCCATGTAGAAGCAATTTGCAACTTGAGGTTCTTACTTGGAGAAAACAAATAAGGACTGTTGAAAAGGCCAAGTCAGTTTGAGCCTTTGAGGTTCTTGCTCGCATATGCTAATATTACATTACTTATTATATTTATAGTTTCTTTTCAACAAATCTATCTAGAATTTTTGTTTTAAGAGGTAGAGAAACGAAAGGTTGGGAAAGATGCATAAAGAAAGAAAGACAAGAAGGGGAAAGGTTTGGAAAAAGGATCGGGTCCCTTAGTGGGCATTCTTATGTTTGTTTTTTTTTTTCCTTGGTTATTTAATCTTTTAGTTAATCTATTTTGATTCCATTTATATTGTATCTATGGATGATAATAAAGCAATTTATATGATTTATAATTTTGAATGTTGTTATTTTAATTAGTATTAATAGTTATCTTTTAAACATGATGAATCCTTTTTACATCAAATGGCTGATATATATATATATCATTATTTCCTTTGCAGTCTGAAGGTGTGGAAGAGAAGGATCATGTGGAACCAGTGGAGAACTATGCTTCATTTTGAGTATTTGTCTGTTTTAAGGTGATTATTGTAATATGCTAAGATGTAACTTTTGCAGTGTGAGTAATGTGATACTTAGCTGATAGTTTTTGCATCTGCAATAGTGGCAGATAAAACTGCAAAGTCCTAACTTGCACTTTTCAATACTCCATGGAGAATAGCTTCTGTAATAATGAAACTATTTTGTGTTTGGTTATATGTTTACGTTAACTGATCAAGCTAATTTTCAGTAAATATTGACATCACTGCCGAATTATCATCAATAACTTAATGACCCAATATTAAGTTAATGTTAAGAAAATTAAAACTACTCTATCATCTTCAAGCATTCTTTTAGACCTGCTGCAAAGCGCGGGCCTGTATTCTAGTTAGAGTTACAATAGATACTATTAGTCGAGCAGCCAAAGGCAGCCAACAACATAGACGGTAAGAAAGGATAATTCTTGTTGCCCCTCCATTTTGTCACACACAATGCTCCCTCTTGATGTGTCCATCACACGTTAAGCCATGTGTCTTCTCTTTTTCTTTTTCTATTTTTATTCTTTTTTATTAAGTTTAGCCTTAATTTCACTAAGTTTAGCCCCAAATTAAAATTTTATTTTTATTTTAAGGGTAAATTTCAAAATTAATAATTTATTATTATAGGGTTTTAGAAATAAAATATAAAACTAATTTCACTAAGTTTAGCGCAAATTAAAATTAAAATTTTATTTTAAGGGTTAAAAAAATTAAAATTTATAAATATTATATTGGAACCAATAAAATGATAACATGTGGCCTGACGTATGATGGACATATCAGGAGGGAAAATTGTGTGTGACAAAATGGAGGGGCGTGTAGCAAGTCCGGTAAGAAAATAGCTAGTTGAAATAAATGTAAGAAATTACCAAAATTTATAGGAGACTTTACTTCCAAGGATATCAAATCAAATCAAACCTTTCCTTAAACAGCAATCCCGCGAGGTAAAATTCGAACGTGTCTCCCACTTGATTTTCGGCCTGACACGTTGTGGTGATGACTTATGGCACGGCGTTATTCTACCGACGCATGGCGGGTTTGTGGGTTGGGTTTGGCCTAGACTCTTCTTCACAGCGTTTTGATCGAGACAAAATAGACCCTATTTTTATGATCATTTTCCTATGCTTTTTGCTATTTTTATGTGTAATTTAACCATATTTTACAAGAATTTGGGTTTTTAGGTCTTGAAGACAAGAAACGTGGAAACTTGTTGTTTTTCACTCTTTTTAGAGCTAAATTGATGACTTTTTGCACAAATATGGACTTAGCAATTTGGAGTGAAGATTTGAAGATTCGAAGTTCCTATTTGAAGAATATTTGAAGATATTTTGAAGAATTGAAGACCATTGAACAATTATTTCAAGAAGCAAAAATTGAAGATTTGGAGTTTATTTGCAAGGGATTGAAGACAATCCCAGAACAAGCCCGGAAGTTAAGGATTTTTGGATATTTTATATGGGATAATACTCAGCCCATATAAGTCCACAATTGGAGTTAAAATCCCAATTTGTGCCATATAAATCCAAGGAAATATCCCGTAATTTCCCGCAACTAATCCTATTTGGAGTAGGAATCATCACAGTCTCGGTAGAAAGTCCATAACTTTCTGCTCAGATGTCCGTTTTGAGCCAATGAGTAGCCGTTGGAAAGCTAATTCCAAGATCCACAACTTTCCTTTGAGGTCCAAAGCCCAGTTCTTCCATCTTCAAGCACGAATCTTCCGTCAAAGTTTCTGTAGAAATCCAGAAAATTTCAGTATCCTATTTTGACTAGGATTTTGCTCTAAGAAGACTTTTAATCCAACTTGGAGACCAAGTCAGCCCCTAGAACGTCCTAGAGTCCTTTCCTAAGTCTAATAGGAGTCTTTAGGTTACTTTTCCACTATAAATAGCCACCTTATGTAACCCAATCTCACACAATTCTCTATCATCTTTTTCTTAGAAAATATTCTAGTTTTTCTTCTCTAGTTTTAGGCTAAGGGTGCCACACCCTCTATTTGCATAGAGGGGGGCGGCAACCCTAGGAGATTTCAAGAAGGAGATTTTGCCTCTTCAAGTTTTGTAAGTTTTCTTATGCCTCTCATGGATTTTCCAAATCCATGGGTAGCTAAACCCTTAATACTTCTTATCCTTTGCTGAATTTAATCAATTGATTATTGTGAGATTTTTATGCTTATAATTTGATGTTAGTTCTTGGTAGATAGTTTATTGATCTCTGTTTTATTTTATTATTTTGATGGTTATTGATTTAAAAGACCTATAATGATGTAATAACTGGATAAATCTATGGTTAAATCAAGTTTTGATGAAAGTCAGGGCTTGATTGTATGGTAACAAATTGGATAACCTGGGAAGGAGTCCAATGGGATTGTAAACCTTGTGGTTGAAAAGCTATGAGTTTGGTTATACTTGTTATGCATGTGTGAAAAATAATTGTTCTTAATGCTTTATTCTTATCAATTGATTAACCTGAGAAGGAGATTGGTTGGTAGGTAATAAAAGGGATAATTTAACCTGAGAGGGATCTTTATCTAATATACATGTTAGGTCAAGATCCGGATGGCTTAAAGAGATGGAGGCCATTCAACGTCCATCACCGTTTCCCCAAAGGTTTGCGCCGCAAAGAAAGACATGCATTGAAGAAAGCCAACTCAACTCACTTCAGAAAGAAAAGGTAAACATTCCTTTAATTGCTGCAATCCAAGAAGTTCCCAAGGAACAATGGAAGCCGATTGATTTGGTAGAGATTACACAAAGACATCAAGAGCCAATCGTGAAGGAAGTTGAAGGAGCACCAGGCAAAACAATTAATGATTTGGAACTATATGAACTTGATTTGCAAGACTCCTTCCAATTTTTCTTCAGAGAAGACGATGAAGAGCCATGCAAAGTCTGCGTCCCTACTCTATCAAAGGAGGTTTCCAAGATTGTGCAAGAGACACCAAAAGCACCACAAGAAGATATCAAGATAGGCAACCCTCTACCTTCTCCTCCTAGACTTGCCAAGCCCAAAGACAAGCCACCGGACGATGAAGAACATGAACACCCTGAGTTGAACGAAACAAGTGTGAGAGATTTTGGTGATAACCAACTTTTGGAGCATGAAGATCAAGATTTTTCGAGAATCAACAAGTTTCTTGAACATGGATGTTTTGAAGAGATCAAACACAAGGAGATCAACATGGAACAATTCTTTCCCGAGGACAAGAAGATTTGCCAACACGAGGACACTTTCCAAAGGCAAGATGAGAACAATGCTAATCAATGCCGAAAGTATCCATTGAATCCGCCTCTCACGGCAACAAAGATGGCATTGTCATTCCTAGCTATTCATGGAGTCGTCCTCAACAAAATTGGTGATTTCTTCCCTTTTCTCTTCTTTTATCTTTCCTATTCTTATGCTCATATTCTTTCCATATCACCATACTTGCTTTATGCTTTGAAGTGGTATGAACCACCCTAACAAAGGGAAATGAAGGAAAGTCTAGCCAAAGACATTAAAGAAAGGCGCTGCTTGGGAGGCAACCCAAGAATTTACTAACATTTTAATTTTCTTTTTAGTTTTATTTTCTCTTTTTCTTTTTAGGATTTCAAATTAAGGAAACAAGACCAACAATTGGAGCTTCCGTTTTGAACAATTGTCAAAGAAACTGCCCAAAAGGAGAGGAGCAAGAATGGAAGCCAACGCACCAAAGGGGATAGCCAAAAGCCAACCTAGCCAAATTATGATCGAGCTAACCTAGCTAGCTAGGCCAGCCATGACCGGCCTAACCCAAGCATGCTATCCAAGCATCAGGCCTGGCTGGGACCGGCCACCCATGCGCCACGCCCAGCCACAACTGCGTCAACCTATGCCACAGCCCCGCCAACACCAGCCATCACCATGCCACCACCGGTCACCTATGCACCTATCACCGTGCCATCACCGGCCACATCCGATCCGGCACCGGTCATGCATGCATCGGCCACTGCCGCTTCTAGCCTGTGCCGCAAAATAGAGAAGCTTTCTTTAACTCTATCTTTTTCTTTTCTTTGCATTACTTTGCTTTGAATGATTATTGCTTTGATTGATTGTTTATTCCTTGATTTCAGTTAATTGCTTGAATTTCTTTTCTATGTTTTCTATGCTTTGATTTGGATCTTAATTATGACTCATATGATATGAATGCTATGATTGATGCTTTGAATTTCTTGAATTGCTTGATTGGGTCGACACTTTCTTTGTGAGTCAAGTCTTTCATTAGCACATCTATATAATCATCACACTTATGAGGGACACAACACACATGTGCATTCACATGATTTTTCTAAAAATTTCAAAAAACTCAAAATTTTTGATATTTTGTAAAATTCATACATTGAGGACAATGTGACTTTTAAGTGTTGGGGAGAGAGTCTACATGCATAGAAATCCATGAAAATTTTTCGAAAATTTTACAAATCCTGACTTTTTCATGCCTATATTAAGTGATTAAATTAATTATGATTGATGAATGCTTAGAACTTTTAAGAATGCTTGATTCATTGATTGATTTATAGCATGATATCTTATTTCTTAGAATTAGGTATAATTGAAGTTTGTGATAAAAGCTTATTATTTATTACTTCTATGATTGCCTATTTCTAGAACTTGTGTTTAATTTTTATTGAAATTACACTTATGAAAGCATGTTATGTATATGTCAAGAATAAGTGTGGAGGACTACTTATATAAAAGGGTAGTTTAAGAAAATCTTTTCCATAAAAGTAGTGTTTTCATGCAAGAGGAGAAGAGGTATTTCTGCTATAAAAAAAATCAATCCATTGTTGTCACTCTTCTCTTTAACAAAAGGAGTTAGTAACCCTTGGGAAGAGGATAAGAGGTATGGATTTGCAGAAATATTGTCCCTCTTTAATAAAATAGAAGGAGTCCTTCTAGAGTGCTAGTAGCCTCAAAGTAAAGGGCATTAGTAACCCCTAATCATGAACACGTCGAGGTTAGTAACCTCACTTTTCTAAAATCTAATTACCCTTTGAAAATCATTATAACCCATGCGAAACTCTTGATCTGTATTCATAATATGCAATCCTTTGAGTAATGGAGATAAAGATGAAGACATAAGCTTATAGGAAGAAGTAGTTATGGGATGTGATGAATGATAAGTGATTAGAACTATTTTAGTTATGGTTACTTGAGAATAAAGATGCTTGCTATTTCTTGATCTTTTGAATTGAGTGCTCTTGTTGTTCTTTGTTATTCTAATTTCATGATTGAATTAATCCTTGATATATGTATGCATTCAAAATTAATTTTTTCGAAAAGATTGTTTTTTTTTTAAAGCCTTTGAACCAATGTATGTTTATAGTTTTTCACTAACTCATGAGTCTATCGAGTCAGTCTTAAACATGTTTGTGGGTATCCTCCTAGTTAAAAAAACCCTCAGGCGACATAACACCTCCTGAGTATCTCTATCAGTCTCAAGTTTAAATGACTTGCATCATGTGCTAAGTGCCGTCGTACACCTACAAAAGTGGAATCTTTATTTGCATTAGTTTAGGTTTTATTTTGTTAGTTTTTCTACATTAGTTTGCTAGGGACTAGCAAAGGTTTATTGTGGGGGAAATTAAGACCGAGCCAAAATAGACCCTATTTTTATGATCATTTTCCTATGTTTTTTGCTATTTTTATGTGGAATTTAACCCTATTTTACAAGAATTTGTGTTTTTAGGTCTTGAAGACAAGAAAAGTGGAAACTTGTTGTTTTTCACTCTTTTTGGAGCTAAATTGATGACTTTTTTGCACAAATATGGACTTAGCAATTTAGAGTGAAGATTTGAAGATTCGAAGTTCGTGTTTGAAGAATATTTGAAGATATTTTGAAGAATTAAAGACTATTGAAGATTTGGAGTTTATTTGCAAGGGATTGAAGACAAGCCCAGAACAAGCCCAGAAGTTAAGGATTTTTGGATATTTTATATGGGATAATACTCAGCCCATATAAGTCCACAATTGGAGTTAAAATCCCAATTTGTGCCATATAAATCCAAGGAAATATCCAAATCCCGTAATTTCTCGCAACTAGTCCTATTTGGAGTAGGAATCATCGCAGTCTCGGTAGAAAGACCATAACTTTCTGCTCAAATGTCCGTTTTGAGCCCATGAGTAGCCGTTGGAAAGCTAATTCCAAGATCTACAACTTTCCTTTGAAATTCAAAGCCCAGTTCTGCCATCTTCAAGCACGAATCTTCCGTCGAAGTTTCTGCAGAAATCCAGGAAATTCCAGGATCCTATTTTGATTAGGATTTTGCTCTAGGAAGACTTTTAATCCAACTTGGAGCAAAAGTCAGCCCCTAGAACGTCCTAGAGTCCTTTCCTAAGTCTAATAGGAGTATTTAGGTTATTTTTCCACTATAAATAGCCACCTTATGTAACCCAATCTCACACAATTCTCTATCATCTTTTTCTTAGAAAATATTCTAGTTTTTCTTCTCTAGTTTTAGGCTAAGGGTGCCACACCCTCTCTTTGCATAGAGGGGGGCGGCAACTCTAGGAGATTTAAAGAAGGAGATTTTGCCTCTTCAAGTTTTGTAAGTTTTCTTATGCCTCTCATGGATTTTTCCAAATCCATGGGTAGCTAAACCCTTAATACTTCTTATCCGTTGCTGAATTTAATCAATTGATTATGGTGAGATTTCTATACTTATAATTTGATGTTAGTTCTTGATAGATAGTTTATTGATCTCTGTTTTATTTTATGATTTTGATGGTTATTGATTTAAAAGGCCTATAATGATGTAATTGGATAAATCTATGGTTAAATCAAGTTTTGATGAAAGTCAGGGCTTGATTGTATGGTAACAAATTGGATAACCTGAGAAGGAGTCCAATGGGATTGTAAATCTTGTGGTTGAAAAGCTATGAGTTTGGTTATACTTGTTATGCATGTGTGAAAAATAATTGTTCTTAATGCTTTGTTCTTATCGACTGATTAACCTGAGAAGGAGATTGGTTGGTAGGTAATAAAAGGGATAATTTAACCTGAGAGAGATCTTTATCTAATATACATGTTAGGTTTTCCTAGACCAAGGATCATCAAGAATAAAATATTGAATTCATCTTTTAAATCAAGGATCCATAGTTAATTTGATAGAATTCTACCACTGGAGAAGAAGTGTGCCTTTTGTTATTGTTTTCTTTATTAATTGCTATAGATTTAGATTTAATTTATTTTGCTTTGTTTTTAGTTTAATTGCTTTCTTTTTAATTAATCTGTTTAATCCCCTGTTTTCTATTTTCAAAGTAATCTCTAGAAAAGATTTACTATTGGGATAAAGTTTATTACCCTTCTCTGTGGGATTCGACCCCTACTTGCCCTATCTACTTTAGTTAGGTTTTGTGGGGATTATTTTATGGTCATTGACGACTCGATCACCTTTCTTCCTTCTTTCCCCTTTTCTCGGTTTCCGCTTCTCTTCCTCCATCTCCCCTTCCTCAGAGTATTTCTTCTCTCTCAACAGAAACTTCTTTCCTTTGTTACCTCCCATCTTGCAGGTAAGATTTTTGACATCTTAACTTCTCTTCTCTTCATATTTTCTCGCTATTCTCTTGACTAATTTCTATGCTTCTCTCTTTGTCTTTTTTTTATTATTATTTTGGGTTTCCGGTCTCTACTATTGCCTGATCGTTACTTCAGATACTCAATGGTTATTTCCTTGTTCCCTCTGGGTATTTTCTTTTCTTTGTCTCTTTGTTATTTGATCTCAAATAATCAGTTTGAATAGTTAGGTTTCTTGGGACTATGTTTAGTTTTGTGTTTATCGTAGAAGCACTTCACAATACAAGTATTTCGCTCTCAATTTGTTCTTTCGTTAGTTGAAATTCAATGGGTCTATAGATTTAGGCTCTAGGTTATGGTATATGATTAGATTACGTACTGTTTTGGGTTTTTAATTGAGAGATTTGGCTTCATCTTCTCCTTGCACTTAGTCAGCAATTTTCCCTGCTTGAAAGGTACTTGCTTTTAATTTGATCATTGCTTTTAATTTCATAGAAAATTTAAATATTCTTATCAAGTCCATATTGGTCATATATATCTTATCAATTTAAAGCTCAATTGAAAACAATTGATTTGCAACTCACACTTCTGTCGATAAGCTTGCTTCTCTATAGTGTTTCTCTTAGCAATTTAAATATGAGTATGTTCAAATGTTAAGTCGAAGGAATTGGTTATAGCTAACACTTTTTTATATGTTTGAAGAAAAATTCAGATTTTATTGGATTAAATTATTCAAAGTTGACAATGTTAGGTTATCACATTGAAATCTAAATGATCAGTTAAATCGTTTAAGGTGAACAATTTAGTCAGATTCTTTAAGGCTAAATACCCAAAAAAATCCCTTATGTTATTGTTTTGGGACAAAATAATCCCTTATGTTATTTTTGGGACAAATTAATCCCTTACGTTTCAAAAGTGAGCCACGTTAGTCCTTTTTGGACGGTCCGTTAGTCACGCCGTTAGATTTGCTGACGTGGGTTTTCCACGTCAGCATGTTTGGCCACATGTCAGGTGGATCCCACAAAAAAATAATTTAAAAATTAACAAAAAAACTGAAAATAAAAAATCTTTTGAAACGACGTCGTTTTCCTTATTTTTTATTCTTTCTTCTTCTCCACTTCAACTAACCCTACTTCTCTATTTCAAACCAGCGCCGCCTTCCTCTCCGCCTCACCTCCGTTGGCTATTAGAACATGGCTTATTATTAACTTCTCATTTTCGAGTTTAATTTCTTCTCCCGATCTGCTATTCCACACCTTTGGAACTAGAGTGGTTAGCTCATGAACCGATTCTGAAATTTTCTAAGTGTAAGAAAGAACATCATGTAGAAGCGAAACCACCGTAGCCACCACAACAATCTCTTGAAGATCAATTTTTTTTGCACAACCCTGTTTTCAGCAATGATTTTTAAGATTGTTTGCAACATTTCTGGACTTTGCAATGTGAGGGCAATGAGATGGTGGTTGAGTCATAGTTCTGATTGCTGATGCTAATTCCTTCAAAGCTTTCCCTGATTCTGAACTCAGTTTGATGCAAGCCTCCTTGATTTTCCCTCGGGTTTCTGTTGAAGCCTTAAGAACAGAATTGAGGCAGCCATTCAGAGCTTCGACTCTGTAAGAACAGTGCCTCGTTAGGCTTCCAATTGTCTGGTATTGTTTCCTTAGATGACGAAACCTGAAACGGCCATGACATTGTTCCAATCTTGCAAAGTTAACTTGGATTTATACCCAAATTTTTATCGATGTGTAGACTACTAGTACTATATATAATGAAGTTGCCATGTAAATTTTGGGTGGATGGGAGTAAAGTGTGAGGAGGATTTTTTTTTCTTTTGAAATGATTATACAATTTGCATATAATAGTGAGATGGTGATTGATCAATAGGAAAACCATGCGGTTTGGGAGAAAGATTTTAAGCAGACACTCAGATTATGATGCTCGTGGGGGGTCTTTATCCATTTGGATAGGGACTCCGTCTATTACCTACTGCCGATCAAAGGAAGAGCTGCTAAGTTTTGAAAGGGTTTTTAGAACTTTTCCAATCAAAACCACTTTCATCAACACACACTTCATAATGTTTTCTGGGCAGTTTCATTTTTTGAAATTTATAGATCACGCAGTTTTTAATTGAATTGCAGGTTATGTATAAGATAAGATCAAAAGATCAGAAATGCATAAGAGATGAACGAATCAAAATAGGAGGGCAATTTCGAGAGATTGAACGGCAATGCAATCAACTCAAAGTTGAAACTAAGAAAAGAGAGGGCAGGGCAGCGCTGGTAGGGGACAGTTCAAAGAGGAGAAGAAGATGAAGAAGAAATAAGGAAAAGAGAAGAGAAAAAAGAAAAATAAAATAAAAAATTAAACAGTGCCGTTTTAGAAGGGGTTTTTTTTAATTATTTTCTTTTTTTATTTTTTAATTATTTTCTATGGACCCACGTAACACGTGGCCAAAATTGCTGATGTGGAAAAGCCACTTCAGCAAATCTAACGACGTGACTAACGAATCGTCCAAACAGGATTAACGTGTCTCACCTTTGAAACGTAAGGGATTAATTTGTTCCAAAAAAAACATAAGGGATTTTTTTGTCCCAAAACAAAAACATAAGAGATTTTTTTGTCTCTTTAGCCGATTCTTTAATGAAGTTCTTAGAAAATATTTTCATATCAACTGAGGAAAATTTTAAGCTTACAAACACTATAGCTGCATGTTAGATAATACTATATTTTCAATAGATTTCGATTGACATCACCTCAAATGAATTTGTAGGTTTCTTAAGTTCAATCGAGCCATGAAACTTGAGTTTATTTATTTGATTTTCTATTTATTGCAACTAGTTTTTTGACCCGCGCTTCGCTGCGGTGCCAAAAATTTTATGAAGTGATCTTTGTGAATTTTTGTTAATCGGATATCTGGATTAAAAATAATATGATATTAAATAGATTGTCAATCGAAATCACAAAATTTCAAAATTATTTTTTAGAATTGAAATATATAAATTAGCTTTTGACTCTTTCATGAAAGTTGTAGATCATAAAATTACCTTTTAATAGACACCTGAATTACCTTAATTGGGCAAATAGAACAAAGAAAATTAAAAAAAAAAATGAAGTGTTAAATCAAGTAAGATAGAATTTATAAAGGACTAAGTAGTATAAAATAGAAAAGTATGAGGGTGATTTGATAACTATATCAAATAAGAAAATATTTGTTAATGGAGATCTTGAAACATAAAAATTTCCTTTTGAACCCTTTATGAAACTCATAGATCAAATTAACTTTCGGGTTCTTCATGAAAGTCGTAGATTATACAGTAACCTTTTTATCCGACACTTGAATAACTTCAATTGCACATGTGGAACGAAAATTATATGGTACTAAATAGACCAACAATCGAAACAACCACATTTAGGAAGTATTTTTTTTGAATTGAAACATAAAAATTTGCTTTTGAATCCTTCATGAAAGATGTAGATTATGAAATTAACTTTTAATAGACACATGAATCAACTTAATCGGACAAATAGAACAAAGATTAAAAAAAAAAAATAAAGCGATTAAGATAGAATTTGTAAAGGACTAAGTAGTATAAAGTATAAAAGTATGAGGGTCATTTGATCAATAATCCAAATAAGAAAATGTTTGTTAATGGAGATCTTAAAACATAAAAATTCCCTTTTGAACCCTTAACGAAACTCGTAGATCAAATTTAGCTTTCGGGTCCTTCATGGAAGTTGTAAATCATGCAATAACCTTTTAACCGACACTTCAATAACTTCAATTGGACATGTGGGCAAAAAACTATACAATATTAAATTAACCGGCAACCAAAACCACAAAATTTCGGAAGCATTCTTTTAGAATCAAAATATTAAAATTGACTTTTGAGTTCTTAATGAAAATTGTAGGTCATAAAATTACCTTTTAATAGGCACTTGAATAACCTTAATCGGACAAATAGAAAAAAAATATCAAAATAAAAGGCAACGCATTAAATCGTCAACGTATAATTGTAAAGGACTAAATAGCGTAAAGGAGAAAAGTTTGGGGGTCTTTTGATAAATAACCCAAAAAAATTATGGTCGTTGGTGAAGAAGGGACCCACCAAGGGTAAATTTGTTGCAAAGTTCCCAAAATGCCCTTAATTGTTTTCTTAAATAACATAATAACCAAGCATGAAATGACATAAATACCCCTTAACATTTGTTCTTCAATTAATAAGAAATGAGGGTTGGAAAATTCTTTTTGTAATTTCACTTTTCCCTTTTATTGTTTCTTATAATCAATTAATAAGAAATGAGGGTTGGAAAATTCTTTTTTGTAATTTCACTTTTCCCTTTTATTGTTTCTTATAATCAATTAATAAAAAATGAGGGTTGGAAAATTCTTTTTTGTAATTGCACTTTTCCCTTTTATTGTTTCTTATAATAATAACTTTATTCTTTTTTTGGTGTTTAATTAACCTATTTTGTATTTTTCTTTACTTTCATTTGTATTACTACAGATGGACCTAAAAGAATGCAACTGGAATAGATGAGAGAATTGTAGCATGATTAAATGCATAGCGGGTTGTTGACTCTATTAATGGTAAAGCTTTCACTTATCCCCTATTATCCCTTTTTAGTTTTCTTGATCATTATAATTATATTTAGTTATTTTGCATAAATAATTATTATTTTCTTCTAACATATTTCTTTCCTCTAATGTTGATACGAATCTAATTGTGTTAGATTCAAATCTACCCTTTGAATAGCCACCAAAGTCAACTTGAACTACTATCACTCCTTGATGAGTAAAATCGATGATCTTCACAAAACTTACTTCTTCTCTCGTCGGCCCTAAGTCTCCAATTAGACCTGCAATTGAACACCTAAGATCACAAGATTCACAAACAATTAAGCAATCACAACCTAATTGTTTGCTAGGACTCTACAAGATTGAAGAACCCTAAGTTTGCTCAAACTAGAACAATGAAGCTAAGATAATAAATTTGGGTGTATAAACCTCGACTTTATTAATCAACTCAACTTATGTTTACAAGAGGGGGATGGACCCTTTATATAGGGGAAGGGTCGAGGCATAAACCCCCTTATCCTCCTTACATAGGCGGTTTACACTTAAGAAGAAGGATCAGGGAAATAGCATACTCCTTGTCCTACTAGGAAAAAGTAAATACATAACTTAATTAAGCAAGGATTGAACTTAGTCAAACAAGGCCCAACCCAATGTCTTCTAAACTAATTAAATAGCTAAACTAAGATAGAACTAAGGCCCATATGGCCGAATTACACAATGTAGGCATTAGGGCTCAACGATTTCAAGTAAGGTGCAAAGCTTGGAATCGTTGGGAATATTCTTGATGATGTCGACTTCAATGCTTCCCAATTGATCTTCAATGGACTTCAAGCCTTCAAGATGAGTTCAAACAAAGCTTAATAATGCATCTTTGAACTTCTTAGCTCTTGCTCTTGTCATCGGACTTAAAGGCATCTTCAAAGGATCAAATGGCATCTTAATGGCATCTCCATGACCTAATGGCATCTTTGGTGCGATTCTATTGGCATCTTCATGAAACCTTGCGATTCCATCCTCTCCTTTAAGCTTGTCCATGCTTCCTTGCACTCCTTGATCATCCCCTCCATGATCTCCATTGTGTTCTTCATGCCCATGATAAGCCCTTAACGCATCAAATGTCATTTTGATGCTTTCATTTTAAATTTCTTCTAGTTGCTTCAAAATTTCTTTAATTCTTTTTTCATCCTTTCTTCCTTAAAAACTTTTAAAAGCCATCTATGATTCTTTGTGTTTACTCCTGAACAAGGTTTATGTTGATTTGCAAAATAGTGATAAAATTTCCTTGGTGAAGTGTCCAGTGCTAATACTCTTAGATGAACCATTGTTGTTTGGAAATAAAATATCAAATATTGGATTTACAAGGAAAGAACTAATTTTAGGGTAGAATGCTTAGTAATATATAACCAACAATATATGCTAATGCATGTTCTCTTTTTCTACTATATTATAATTTAATACTCCATCTCTCCCATATTATTAGTCCCCTTCTAGAAATTTTTTTTTGTCCCAAATTATACGTTCCTTTTCAAAACCCAATGTAACTTTTATCTAAATTGCCTAAGTTACCCTTGTTAGTGGTTGTAAATGTTAGTTGGAATTTAATTCATCTTGACTAAGTGGGAAGAGGGAGACTTAGTGGGGGGATAGAGAAGAGGGGCAAAATTGGAAGGAGAAGATAGTTGTTTATAGAATTTAGAGTTTTAACTACTTTTCTTAATCTTTTAAATATAGTTAAAATAGACTTATAATATCTTTTAAATATAGTTAAAATAGACTTATAATATGGGACATAGGGAGTATAAAAAATATTAATAACTTTATGGGCTTTGGCTTGCTTAGTTGAGTCATTGCTCTTGTGTGCATGTTTTTGTATTTCTGATATTACAGTGTCTATATATATAACAGTTGAAGTGTGTCTCATGTTCTATCTTTTGTATTTTGCTCCATCTTTTCTGCATATTCAATTCATTGTTTTCTCCTGTGATATGCTTTTATCCCTGTTTTGTACAGAACTTATGGGTTTTCGTTTTGGTTTTTCTCCACATTTAGTGGACGAAACTTGCTCTTAATAAGTCATCTTCTTTACTTCTTCGTACTGGATTATTCTTAGAAAATGGGCATAATAGAGAGAAAATATGGTCTTCCTAACTGGTGCACTTCTTTTTTTCTTTTTCCTTTTTCCTCTCCTTTGCCAGCAATTTTTTTGCTTTTTTGTTTCTGCTCGCTGCTAATTTTGGCTGTGTTTGTGCTTCATCAATCTCTGACTTTCTGTTGGATTGCTATCAGTCATTGTGTTTCCATTCGAAGCATACCTGATTCAGGTGAGTTTCTTTTGTTACTATCTCTTCTTTTTCCTCTATTATTAATACATTTATGCTCTCTTTTTCTTCTGAATTTTTTGTCTTTATGGTTTCACTAATTGTATTCTAAATTTCATCTCTTGATTTTGCTGTTTTTTGACACTGAACTCTGACTTTCCACACACTTTTCTCATTACATATGATCACCATGTGCATCTTTTGTTATTGATCTAGATGCCCTCTTAAACATTGTTGCCTATGATATGTCCATCGTTTACTCAGCATGCTAATTTGTGTTATATCTCTAAACTTTCGTTGTTTATCACAACCTTGAATCTTCAATTATCTATATTATTATGATCTGTGTAGCTTTTATCTTTTTTTTTTTTTTGGTATCCCATCCGATTTCCAGGGCTTTGCCCTGACTAATCCGGATTCAACCCGCGTCGCGCACCTGGTTATGGTGGGTGAGTCTTCTAACAGGGGCAGCTGCGTACGCAAGGTCTCGAACCGAGACCTGCTTAAGCTGGAACAGGCCGCTTACCACTTGATCCAACCCCTTGTTGGTGTAACTTTGATCTTTTGATTGTCTCTCTTTGGATTATATTTAAATATCTAAATGCCATGAAAATTATTATTTATTTGATAATAACTGAGACTAAACAATCAAGATATGAAGCCGAGGAAATGGGGCTCATGCTTGGATTTTCCCAAATTTAGTGCGGTTTTGGTGCTGTGCGGTTGATGAGCACCCCAAATGCTTCCACTAAATTGAGAGGGCTTAGGAAGGTGGTTTGTTTTGTTGGGAACCTTAGTGGAGAAAAAGGAGGAACCTTCCTAAGCCTCCCAATTATGCGTTAGCTTAATTGATGGAATCATTTTGCTTGCTTTTCCCTGCATGTTCAGCTGTTTGTTTGCATTGATTCTTTTATGCTTACTTTTCAATATCACACCTCCTAAAAAGTCTCTATCTGCTGCTGGTGAGAAGTTCATCTTTATATGTGAATTTTTGCAAGTACGCCTTAATCTCTATTTATGTCATGCTTTTCTCGTGCCATTAATATCTTTACTTTCTACGTCTGTTTCGGATGAAACAGTTGGATCTCTGTACTTTTAAATTTTTGTCAGTTCATGGTATTGAGAAAATGCACAAGATTAGACTAATAAGAGTTTTATGGTATAATTGTGAACCCATTGAACACTACCTATCTGATTTGAAGTTAGTGTATGGAAACTTTGGTCAGCCTTTAGATGGTGTTTATTGTAATTGCTGCTTGACTTTGGCATTTAAAACGGTCTCAGGAATCTCATTCAGTTAGAATGACCTATTATGGTATAATTGTGAACCCATTGAACACTACCTATCTTATTCGAAGTTAGTGTATGGAAACTTTGGTCAACATTTAGATGGTGTTTATTGTAATTGCTGTTTGACTTTGGCATTTAACACGGCCTCAGGAATCTCATTCAGTTAGAATGACCTATTGTTAAATATTCACTTATCTTGAGTCATTTTTCAAGATGTTTCTTTTAATGTATGCCTGTAATTAGACCTATTTCATAATGTATATTTACCAGTTTACTATGGTTTCTACTCCAGCATAAAGCTCCCCTTATAGAGGAACTTGAAGAACACATAAAGAAACTTAATCAAGACCGTGCATCAATTGTTTTAGACTACAAATAATGATGATGAGATGGTGGAGGTTGAAGCAGCCGTGAATGCAGCAATGTTGGCTTTCAAGGAACATGGAAACAATGCTGCAATGATCGAATATGCTGCAAAGGAAGCTCAGGCTGCATCTGCTAAGGGGAAAGCAAATTTACCAGTCAAGTTAGATGAGTTTGGGTACTCAGATATGCAGACTAACTCAATAGAAGAATATTGCCGAGCTCAGCCCTACCCACCACTTCGACAAATGAAGATACTCATCTTCAATGCACCAGGTGCCTCTAATCCTGAATTCATCTATACATATGCTGAGATATGCTTTGAACATTTCGCAGGTTTTGTCATTATAACAGAGACAAGACTGACAGAACCCCATAGCAAATCAATGAACTTCACCGCCTCAACATCGCTTGAGCCAATGGGCCACTTCGGCAGCTCATGGTTTGTATGGAACACCAACCGTATAAACTTCCGCATTATTGCAAGAACTCATAAGCTCACATTCAAGATTTCCTTTAAATCCTGAGATACCTACAACCTTGCTTAGCAATGTATATAGTATCAATATGCATTCTATAAATACAAAATTTAATATCTCAACAGCTAATTTCCGAAAACCCGCAGCAAGATGCGGGCGCAGCAATAACGTCAATTCATTAATCTTGTCTTCCGCAGCCTAAGGCCTCCATTATGTTTTGGTCAATGAAATTCATCCCAACTATATGAGAAGCTTCTACTACCTCCTCGAAGAAAATTCGTGTGTGTATATATATAGGTGTTGGGTTGCAAATCAAGTATTAGGACTAAACCTAATATATTTGGACTTCTTGAGAATAAAAGAAATATATATTTAGGCTTGGATTTAATTACTAATGGACTTATGAGATGATAAGGCCTTGGTAAGAAGTTAATTATGGTTAATTAAGTAAGTTGATGGCCGGTTATTCCCACTTAAAATGGGAACAAATTAAATGCAATTCACATGTTGAATTGAATTCGGATGAGTGATTAATTTACCACTAATTTGGACACTATTAATAAGAGTTTTTCTTACGTTCAAAGGTTGGCAAATTCATCAAAGACAAGAAGTCAAGAAAATCTCATAGTTGTCTAGATTTTTAGAAGTTATCTTTAGAAGTAGATTAATTTTGCAAATTAGGAGTAGTTCCCTTAGCTTAGATCATTTCCAAGTTCTTGTAATCAAGCATCCGAGATCATTGAATCTCAAACCCTTTGTATTTTCCTAGTGTTCTTAATAAATTTCTTTATTAAAGAACGACTAAAGGCTCAAATAAGGGCTTCAACTTTCATAAAAATCTCAAATAAGGGCCCCAAACACTATAGAGAAACAGTGAAATAGCGGCCTTTTTTTTTTACATATAGCGGCGTTTATAAACGCCGCTATTTAAAATAACGGTATCTGAACAGGCGCCGTCAACGTCGCCGTTATAAAAAATGTCGTTATTTTGCGGCGTCCTGCTACCAGAAGCCGCTATCAACATTACGACGTCTAAACGCCGTCATATAGAGGCGTTTAGACGCCGTCATATAATTTTTCCAATATCATTAATTTTTTTGAAATAAAATATAGCGGCGTCTAAACGCCGCTATCTGTCGACCTTTATGAAAAACAAAATTTTTTAAAATTAAATATTGCGGCGTCTGGACGCCCCTATTTGGCAGCGTCCTGACGCCCCTATTTGGCGGCATCTAGACGCCGCTATATGCAATTTTAAAAAATATCCTATTTTTTTAATCAATTAAATATAGTGGCTTTTTTTCGTTACACGCCGCTAGATAAGGGCGTTTGTTCTTTAGACGCCGCCAAATAAAGGTATACCCCAAATGAGGACTTTTATTTATAGGAAAATTGAGGGTGGTTGGGAGTTATTTCTATACGATAATAGCATAAAATATAAAATACGAATACGATGCAATTGAAACGAAATTTTGAATAATCACACTTAATTACCAAAGGAAGTTTATTACCAAAGGAAGTGTATTCAAAGTAGCATATATATATATAATATATATATATATATATATATGAAAATTGTTCTATACACAATTTCAGTAAAAAACTTTATTGTTCCAGTGTTATATCAACCACACACCACACATAATTAAAGGAATTTAAGGAATCAAAAGAATCGTATTGTATCTACTTGTTTACCACAACGTGATTGTGCACTGGAAATTGAAGTATTGACAAAAAAATTACCATCATCGCCATCTCCATCGTCACCGCCATCGCCATCGCCACCGCCACTAGTAGTCGCATTTTGAGTGCCCTACTAAAAAATATAAGAGTTATAGCACTTAATTAGAAAATCAGTTTAGGGTCAAAGACTTTTACATACACTAAATAAAGAGAAACTGGAAATCTCATTACCTGTGGCGTACTCTCCATCACAACATCTATAGAATCTGGGAATTTTTGTGCAACAATCATCATGACCTTATCTAGTTTGGAGTTCATTCGAGCTATTTCAGTAGTCAAATGCTCAAGCTGCTCTCTCTCCACTCGTCTCTCTTCTTCAATTTGCGCAATCTTTTGTTGATTTTGTAATTCCCTTCGCTGCACACAAAAGACATAAATAACTTTAAAACGACGAAAACAGCCCATGTCCAATCAAAATGAAACCGTAACGAACTCCTTTATTGTAATATCCAGTTTTCATCAAACGGAAAAAGTAAAACAATTTAAATTTCGAACCTGCATTTCTTCTCTTAGCTGCTGAACCTCTGATGAAGAACTTACCTTCGAATAGGCCGTGAACAAATGAGCATTGTCTTTGAAGACGTCTTTTGGTGTGACCCCCAATCCAAGACATCTGACTCGGCTAGGTTGTTCTTCCCCTAACACCTCAACCAAAATTCTGCTTTCAACTTCATCCTTTGACAAATTCACTGTATCCTCCGTAGATGCGGTTTTCCTCAAGTCGTCTATCTTTTTCTATTATAACAATTACAAACCACATGTCAGAGCCACTTGCAAAGAGAAATAATACACATTAAATGACAACAATTGCTTCATTTAGAATTGGAAAACTCACCATAACTTCCCCGACTTTTTTGTTTACAGGTGCTCCATTTTTTCTTGTATGCGTCTTCCTGAACACGTTAAGACGCCCAACATCTTCTCCTTTGTTCCTCTATAAATAAAACAGTTTGTTCAACTTGTTTAAATTTGTAGAAAAAAAGTAGCAGCAGCAACCAAGATTAATATTTACATTCTTTAAAAACGCAGCAATTCTAAATTACTTACCATCTCATTTCTCAGTCTCGCAAAGCTTTTTGAGCCTGCCGTGTGAAGATTATGTTGACATTCTCGGCTCTCTTTTCCTACTTTTGCCTTTTTCTATTAACAAAAATGTATAATGTTAATATACCAACAAGAATAATGTGTCAACAAGAATGCACTTTTTCTACAAATTTAAATACTAATAAGATGTACCTTTCCTTTTGTTGAGTGCCAATATTCTGCCATGGGGTCAAAAAGGTATGCGGGTATCTTTGGATCTCGCGCAGCTTTCGTCGCAGAAAGTGTATCTCTATAAAATTCTTTCTTCAATTTATGCCTGTAGTCCCTCCACTTTTTTCCCATATTCATTTCTAGCCATGGGTGTGTGTCACAGTCAAAGCGAAATCTTGTCTGAAAACATAAACAATAATGTTTAGAACACAAACACAATTTAGAACTCTATTTGGAAAGATGAAAAATAAGTTACATACCTTAACAAACTCTACCGCTCTTTCTTTGACAGTATGATCAATGGTATTCCATGGCTTTAGACTCATTGGAAGTCGCACTTGATCCCGACCCAACTTCCCTAAAAATCCTCCAAGGAGTTTGCTTTCATCTCCAACAGGTTGCTCCAATTCATTGCCTTTAATAATAACTCTGTAGGGAGGCCTTTCGGTCCAGAGTTTATTCAAATTTGTTTTAACTTGTTTCTCCACTCCATTGTCATCAACAACTATAATTAAAAATGAGTTAGTAAATTATAATAAAAAAAGTGACAGAAAATTCCCAAGTCAAATAGATTATGGTTTTAGTCGAATACCTGTAATGGTTGTCATATAATATGAATCAGCCGGCTCAGAGAGTTCAGAAGTGGCATCACGACTGGTGCACGGTTGGGAGTTATTAGCAGAAGCCCCCGCTTCGTTAAGCGCAGCCGAACCGACCCAAGGCGAAGTGGGAGGATCCACTGCTGGGGTCGAAGTGGGAGGATCCACTACTTGGGTCGAAGTAGGAGGTTCGACTTCTGGGGTCGAAGTGGGAGGATCCACTTCTGGGGTCGAAGTGGGGAGAGACGGAACATGAACATCCTCTCCATTTGCAGTCTCAATGGGGTCGTCATTTGCTGCTAACTCCCTGATGCCAGTAGGTTTTACTCGACATTGATGCTGAATTGCTTTCTTCGAGTTTATTATAGAAGTTGAACCTTCCGGTTTTTTCCTCTTCAAGAAACCTTTGGGTTTGCTGCATAGTAGACAAAAAAACCAAACAAAAAATAGTTACAATAACACAAATACAAAACAAATTAGTTATTGAAACTACATATGGAATATTCAAACTTCAATCATAACAAATTCAATTTCTTACGAACCTTCTATTGTAGTTTTCCATATTAACAGCAATAGTGCTTATCTTGATCTGCAAATTGCAACTGTAAAAAAAAAAGACCACAACAGGTATGATTGTATAAGAATATGAACAAAATTGCAGGATTAGGATGTTAAGATACAAGCCAAAATGTAGCAGAATGGATGTTAAGATGTTGCTTTCGATAGATTTCACCAAAGCAGCTTGATAAAGCCTTGTGTTTTTTTTTTTATATAATGACCAAAGCAACTTAGGTCTAGGATTAGCATCTTGTTATTTTCATTCAGCAATCAAACATTCGACATCAGAATTCATAAGCATTCTTGCACTTCATAATCATAAAACAAGCAATGGCAAGTACTGCTACAGCATTGATGGAATACCAAAAAGAAAAAAAGTAAAACTAACCCTTAGCTAGCTCAAACTCTCCCTCACGTCTAGCAATAATAACCTACAGAGAACAAAACACACAAGCATGGGAACAAAGTAAGCGATGGGAACAAAACACACAAGCATGGGAACAAGAAAAACATAAAATGGTTGCCTGTCCCAGTTCCAGTTTGCAAATTAGTTGGTTTCATGCAGAAGTGGAGAGGACATTTCTACAAACATTAATTGCAATTAGAAACATTAATCAACATAAGGACCCCCTTGCTACAGTGGAATCCATATTCAAGGATATGGCAATTCAATATCAATCTCATCAGATATCAGACCCTTTAGCATCTTTGAGCTTCAAAGACAAAGAAAACAACAACATATATGTGCTAAAACATAAATTCATATTGGCCAGCAAACTATTAAGAATGCGCATTAAGATTTCCAGAAAAGTCATTAGCAGATGACACCATACTTGATTATCACCTTTGATTGCTTAAAAGCGGTTGAGTTCCTGTAGCTGCAAGGGAAATGAAGAGATTAAGAGATTAGATTAGTCAACCTATTCATTCATTGTAAAAGAAAGAAATAGTATATAATTTTGAAATAACCAATTAAGGTCACTCAAAAGAAAATAATATGATGCTCGTTCCTCGTTTTATATGATCTTTTAAAATAAATTATTTTTAAATTAATGTGTAAATTGATATCCCAAAACTCTGTATGGCTCAGTGAGAGAGTGCTCGGCTCGGAGCTAAAGCAAGGTGGTTGGTTATCAAACTCTATTAAAGCATGGTTTTATGAAGACAACATTTGCAATTGTAGTCTAGTTAAATTGAGATATGAGTTCAGTTAAAACCTGGGCTGAAACTTGATTTGAAAATTTAGGGTTTAAGAAATTTGGGAATGATTCGAGGAGAAGGAAACAAAAAAATTAGGGCCTAAAATTATAGAAATTTCAGAAATCAATCGAACGGAAGGAAAGGAGAAGGAAAGGAGAAAAGGAAAGGAAATGAACTGAAGCAAATGAATTTAGGGTTTTAGAAATTTGGGAATGATTCGAGGAGAACGGAAGGAAAGGAGAAGGAAAGGAGAAAAGGAAAGGAGAACGGAAAAATTAGACTTACTCTCTACGAATCGAAGTTGGAGACCTGCGAAAATGGTGCTGCGAATCACAATTTTAGGGCGGAGGAGAGGAGAAGGGAGAAGATGAAAGAAAATGGAGGAGTGTTTCGAATGAGGGAAGAAAAAGAATTAGCAATTTTTAGCTGGTTTAGGGTAACAAAAATGACGTCGTTTTATCTTCAATTTATCAATTAGCGGCGCAACACGTACCCAGACGCCGCCATATATAAGAAATTTTAAAAAATATTAATAATTAGAAATTAGAAATCCTAACTGGGGGCCCGGACAGAGCCTAATTCAAAATTAAAGATTTCAACCGGGCTCCCAGTTAAGTGGCAACCGGGCTCCCATTTTGACTCTACCAAATAGCGGCGTCTACTTCATCAGACGTCGTCTAATAGTGGCGTTTAATATACAAGACGCCGCTATTGTAGAAATTAATATTAGAAAATACTAATATTTCTAAATTAGAAAGCCCAACTGGGGGCCCGGTTAGGGGTCAACTGGGCGCCCAGTCAGGACAGACCCTAAACCAAAATTAAAGGTTTCAACCGGGCTCCTAGTTGGTTGGTAACAGGGCCCCCACTTGAACTCCACTATATAGCGGCGTTTTTCTTTAATAGACGCCGCTATATAGCGGCGTTTCCTTCGTTAGGCGCCGTTAAATGGTGGCGTTTTTTTCATTAGACGCCGCTATCCTGGTGCAATGTTAATGTTGACAAAAAAAAATTAAATGGTATTCCATATTATCATCGACAAATATAAAAACTAAGAACTAAAATTAAATCAAAGTTGTATAAGAACTCAACAAAATTACCAAAGAAAATGAATTACACAATGCTACATCCAAATGGAATTCATATACATTGCATAAACACAATTTTAGGATAAGTTGACCTTGCAAAATGAGAACCCCTAAACCTATTTACAAAATCAAACATGTTATTCATCTAACTCAACATCATGTCTACTCCATTGCATTTTGGAGTCGTCAACCATTACATTGGAAGGAAAAAACTCCGTTCGTGGCTCATTGGAGGATTCCCCACCCATGTCAAAATTATCTCTAGGTGTATTGTGAACAACAACATGCCAAGCTCGTTCGATCGGATCTTGCGAGTAGAAAACTTGTTTAACTTGAGAGGAGAAAACATAAGGGTCATCAACAACATGATCACCGGTATGAATGAGCCGATCAAAATTGACTAGAGTAAACCCAAACTCATCTTTCCTAACACCTCTAAAACTATTCACATCAGCCCAGTGACATCGAAACAAGACAACCCTATACTTTTCATCAAAATCTAATTCAATGATATCATTAAGCACTCCATAGTAGTCAAGGTTTCCTTCTAAAGGGTTCAAATCTCGAGAACTAGCATAACTTGTAGTTGACGAAGTGACAACTACTCCAGAATTTTGCGTTCGGCCCTTGCTCTCAAATTGTTTGACCTTAAACCGATATCCATTGATGGAATATCCCTTGTACCTTTTCACAATCTCCTTTGGACCTCGAGCAAGAATTCCAACTTCTTCAGAAACTTGAAGCCCATCGTTAACCTGAAGGTAATCCATATATAAGTAACTTATATACAACCCATTGTAAGTAACATAACAATAAAGGAAAAGGTAATTAACTTACCTGTTGCCTAAACCAATCAAGAAACGTCTCCGTGAATATCTTATCAACATCACGCTGGTTAGGTCGTCGAGAACGGTTGTTGATGACCAAGCTTCTCTTGTAGTTTCTAAACTTAAAAAGAAGCTTAATTAGTACTAAGATGTAAAAACATATGTTTATGCTATTGATTGTTTATACTAACCTTCTAAATGGCTCAATCGCATCATGGTGGAAAAGAACGTATCGATGTGCTTGGGTCCTTGATATATGATCTAACTCGACATACTCAAACCCGCCAATTTTTTCATCACCACTTTCGAATAAATAAGGAACGCCATTATCATTTTCCGAGCAGTCAGGATTTCTTGATGGTCTATTAAATCGAGTTTCGATTCCTTCAAGATATCTAGAACAGAATGTCATGCATTCCTCTGCCAAGTAACCTTCGACAATTGAACCTTCCGGAAACCGTTTGTTTAGCACGTAGGCACCCAACTTACCTAAGAACCTACGAAAATAATAGTACAAGTTAAATTTTTTCCATAGTATTGAAAATAAATAACTTGCTTTCTGGAAATTGGAGTAATACCTTTCTACCGGATACATCCACCAAGGAGAAACCGGTCCACCAAGTTTTGCTTGTAATGGCAAGTGAATAACCAAATGCACCATTATAGTGAAAAAGCTAGGAGGGAACACCTTCTCTAGATTGCATGAAGCCAATGCAGTGCGTTCTTGAAGTTTGTCCAGCTCATCTACCTTAAGAACCTTAGCACAGAGAGTTTTGAATATGTTACAAAGCTCAATTATGACTATAGTCACTCTCTTCGGCATTGATGACCGTAAGGCTATTGGAACTAAGTCATGCATTAAGACGTGACAATCATGTGACTTCAAATTATACAGTTTCCGATCACTGACATTCACACATCTTGATATATTTGAGGAAAAACCATTCGGAACCTTGACGTCCTTCAAAACTTGATAGAAGATCTCCTTCTCCTTTTTAGACATGGCATATACGGCCGGAGGAATGCTTCTCTTTCCATTATGATCCAATTGGGGATGAAGATCAGGTCGAATTCCCATCTCAACTAAGTCAAGACGACTATTTAGATCGTCTTTTGATTTGCCATCCTTGTCAAGAATGGTGTCGAGGATGTTATCACAGACGTTCTTCTCAATATGCATAACATCCAGGTTGTGACGCAGTAGATTGTGCTCCCAATAAATCAAATCAAAGAAAATACTCCGCTTTTTCCATAGAGATGCCTCATTTGAGCTAACACCCTCATCACCACCTCCAATTTGAGTAGAAACGCCACCATCTTCGATATTTCTTCTTCTTTTTGCAGCTCTCTTTTTTTTCCCCTTGCCATACGAGAATTCACAACCATTCAACATCTCCAAGATGTCGGATCCAGAGGTAATTAAAGGTGCTTCCCGTAATTCCATCGTGTTATCAAAAGCACGCTTCTACGATCTAAAGGGATGGCCTGCCTCCAACCACCTCTGATGTCCCAAATAAGAAAACTTCTTACCATGCTTCAACCAATTGAAACATGTTTCGCCCGCACAACAGGGACAAGCAAAACGACCTTTAATACTCCATCCGGATAAATTAGCATAAGCAGGGAAGTCATTCACGGTCCACAATAATGCAGCACGGAGTTGAAAATTCTATTTTCGTGTTGCATCATAAGTAAGGATTCCATCCCGTAATTGCTTCAACTCTTCAATGAGAGGTTGCAAATACACATCGATGTCATCCCCCAGACCTTTCTCCCCTGGAATTATCATAGACAAGATGAAAGAAGATTGTTTCGCACTGATCCAAGGTGCTTGATTGTAAGGAATTAAGACAACTGGCCATGTACTGTAGGTACTACTCATTGTTTTAAATGGATTAAACTCATCAGATGCAAGTCCAAGGCGAACATTTCTAGATTCCGAAGCGAAATCCGGATACCTAGAATCAAAATCCTTCCAAGCTAACGAATCTGCTGGATGCCTCAAATTTCCATCGTTTGAGCGGCCATCGGCATGCCACGTCCTAGACTCCGAAGTCTTAGAGGACATGAAAAACCTCTGCAGCCTTGGGATTAACGGAAAATACCGCAATACCTTTGCAGGCCTCAATTTTCCCTGGTTTGCAACAACATCCTCCCTATTCAACGATTCACTAGAGTTGGGTTGTAACCACCGGGAACTTCCACAGACATGGCAAGACTCTTGATCGGCTCTATCTCCCCAATACAACATACAATCTTGGGGACAGCTATGAATTTTCTTATACGAAAACCCCAAATCACTAATGATTTTTTTTAACTCATAAAGAGAAGTAGGAATTGCTGCAAAGGGAAATACATCTCGCAACAACTCTAAAACCACGTCTAAAGCTTTTCCCGTCATACCAGACAAGCACTTCAAGTGGAAGAGCTTTATTGAAAAGGACAACTTTGAAACTTGGGATTCCGGGTAAAGTGGCTCATTCATGCTTTCAAGTAACTTATAAAAGTTTGTAGCCTCTATAGTAGGTTCTTCGTCCCTTGTATCTTCGTTTAAATCACCTACATTTGCATCACTTCCAACTTGATCAAATTCATGGCAAGATGGTCGGTCATGCATGTTCAAAGCATCACGCAACAATCCCCTCACGTCATCTCGTGACATGTCACCTCCTAAACTTGAACTAGCTCTGGAAGAAATGGCCGGCATACTAGAATTTCTAGTAGGCAAATCCTCACCATGGAAACCAAACTCCTTATAACCTCTTACAAAGCCATCAACAATTAAATGTTCTCGGACAATGTCTCTCTGATGCCACCTCCCGTTTTTACACTTAGCACATGGGCACACTATTTCGAGACCTTTACTTTCTCTCTCAAAAGCAAAATCAAGGAACTGTTCTAACCCTACTTCATAAACAGGATCACACCTGTCCTTTTGCATCCAACTCTTGTCCATTGCACTTTTATTTTATCCTAATAAATTATAAAGGCAGAGTATTCAAAGATAATGAAATGCTATACTAACATCAATGTTTCAATAACAATCACCATTAAGTAACAAATCCTCACCAAATTTACATTTTAACAAAAACATAAATCATGTGTTTCCAATTGGATAAATACATGGATGGCATTGAACAAAATCATAAATCAATACATGGCATTGAAAGCTAATGCATAAAGCTAAACAACATCATCAAACAAACTTGGATAAATAGGAAATCATTATATTCTACAACTTCCCTAAAAAAACATTAATATATGACATAACAACACAAATATTCATGATCTCTCTAAATTTCTAACTTCATGGTCATATTATTAGTTTCTCTAAAATTCTAAATTCTAACAAGTTAGACATAAAGCAAACACCAAGATTCCACAAAAATCAACAAAAATCAAACAACTAAAGGAAAAAGACAAACCCAAATGGTATGAAGAATGAAATTGGAGCTTTGTCTTCTCTTTTCTTCTCCACAACTAGATTATACTATGAAGAATGAAGAAAACCCATTACATTGAATGGAAAAAGAGTCAATAATATGGGGTTTAGACTTGATTAAGCAAGAGGTAGCTCAAATGGTCAGATTTCCCTTTCTTTTTCAGAGAATCGAATCATTTCAGGCCGGAATTGTGGAATGAAGAAGGCTGTTCTCGACTTAGCAAAAATCTGTGTGAACAAGCCAAAATGACGTCGTTTTTGGTGAAATAAAATTTAAATATAGCGGCGTCTAAGAGTACAAACGCCGCTATATATAAATATATATATTTTACATTCATATAAAACCAATTTCTGAATATTGGTATTTTTTTTCAAAATATATATATTACATATAGCGGCGTCTGGAGACCAAAACGCCACTATTTAGCGGCGCCTAGAGCAAGACGCCGCTATATTATATCATCCGCGAGGGAATTTTTCCCTCCAAAACAAAAGGAAAAAAAATTCACTCACCCAAAATATAAACATTGCGGCGTCTCATCCACAAGACGCCACCGATTTGCGGCGTTTTACAACCAAACGCCGCTATGTACTATAGGTGCGTAGTTTGTAAAATTTTTTTTTCTTTTGGAGAGAGGGAATTTTTCCCACCAAAAAAAAGGGGAAAAAATGTCTCCCTCCATATTTAAATATGGCGGCATCTTTGTTTTGTAAACGCCGCTAAATAGCGGCGTCGTTGTATTAGACGCTGCTATATTGAATTGTAGTATATGATATAGCGGCGTTTGGTTAGACGCCGCTAAATAAATGCCCCTATTTCAGCGTTTTTCTGTAGTGCCATCGAAGTTCAATTGAAGAGGTTTGATGATGATTTGGGCAAGAAGACTTCCATCGATTCCAAGCTCATTACTTTGCTTGCTATCGAAACCTAATTGGGCTCGATAGAACAATTCGACCATGTGTGGGCTTAATTCTATCTTCGATTAGCTTATTTTTAAGTTTGGATGTTATTTGGGCTGGGGCTTGTTTGTATAAGTCCAATCCTTGTTTAATTCTGTCTTTATTTCATTTTCCTAGTTGGGCTTGGACTAGTTTTACCCTAGCCCATATGTTAGGATGCCCCATAGGTTTCATTTTTAAAAATATTTGTCAAACCCTACTACTATATAAGGGTTTTGATCCCTCTTGTAAAGACCTAAGTTAAGTTTTCCAATCAAAGAGAGTTCTTTTGAGAATTTAGCTTCATTGTTCTAGTTTGAACATGCTTAGGATTTCTTCAATCTTGTAGATTCCTAGCAAACAATTAGATAGTGATTATCTAATTGTGATTCTTGTGATCTTAGATTGTTAATTGCAGGTCTAATTAATCGTCTAACGCCGACGAAAGAAGAAGGGGGCTTTGTTAGGTTTATTCGATTTCTACAAGTCTAGAAGTTGGGTGATTCAAGTTGATCATTGGCAGGTCTTGATGGTGGATTTGAACCATTAACAACTAGATTCGTATCAATTGGTAATCAGAGCATAGGTTTTCATCTTCAATCGGTAAATCTATCATTTTATTCATCATTCATCAAGTTCTTGTTCCATCTTCATCCATATCACAAAGTTGAAAATCAAAAATTCAGAAACTTGTGATTTTTATTCTGGATTCATTATAGCTCCGTTGGCATTGAAATTTCAGATTTCGAGTCCTCATACACCAAGGTTATATCGAAATATATATATATATATATATAATAACAGAATTCTTCGACCAGAAACTTGTGTATTTTTGTTCTGGATTCGTTAGTGGTCGAAATTGCCTAAATTTTAGATTTAGGGCTTTTACATCATAATCTTTCTATGAAAAATAGTGAAAAATTAAAAAAAAGTAAAAAAAGTTATCGCAATTTTGGAGGTTTTTTGGGGATTAGGGTTTGTGATTGTGCAATTGATCTAATCTGTTGCAATTAGCCCTAATTGGAGGAAATTGAGTGAAATTGGAAGTGTGTTTAAGGATTTTTGGAAGCTTTTGCTGTAATTGGAGTGTTAGAGTTCAGTTTGGAGCCTTTGGAATTAATTGGTACAAAATAGGATTTTAAGCTTCAACGGTTTGTGTGATTAGGGGGCTGTTTCACCCTTTTCCAGGTTGAGTTTGACGTTTTGCAGGGTTGAGACAGGAACTTTTTGGTCTCAAGTTCAAGTATAACATCTACATTGAGACTATCTACATTAACATTGAAGTGCTACAAGTTTTGGTTTGGTGTTTTGAGATCACTTAACTATGATTCACTCTAGTTTTTGCAACTAATTGTGCCTCAAGTAGGTCACGAGAAGAGCGAAGTAATCCTTACAAGTTGTTCTTATTAGGCCTATTGAAGCTAAAAGGAGTGGAAAAAGCCAGATTCTGTGAGACTATCAAGAGCGATTAGTGGGTTGGCTACCTAACACTTAGTTGTGCGCAAACACGAGAGCACTTTGTGGTAAACAAACACACACACACACACACATACTTTTGTGAGGATTTTCTTTATCTTACTAACCTTTTATTGCAGGTACAATGGGAGATAAACAAGATGGAGAAATTTGGCTACCTTATTGCAAAATCTAGTACAACGAGTGGACAATTTTTCTACTAGATTTGATCAAACAATGGATACCATGATTGATAAAGTTCAACGAGTAAAGAAGAGTTACACATTATCTAGTAGCTCATGGAAAACTCCTTACAAGGAAGGTGAAAGGGTGCCATTCAAGGAGAAGGAGAGTGAGAAAAAGGAGTTTGTAAGTCCCAAAACCGAAAGTAAGGGTGCTACAAGTTCATCATCTGAGACTCACATTAAGAGTAGTAAAGAGGATGGTTCATCATCTAAGACTCACATTAAGTGTAATGAAGAAGAAGCTGATTTTAATCTAGACTCTAGTGGGGATGGTGATGATGAAGAGGATGATGAGGAGATTGCAATTGATGATGGAGATGAGTTACCACCACTTAAGAGTTTGGTTGCTAGGACAACTTTGAGTGTATATGTGAAAGGTGATGTGCAAAATCAAAGGAAGAATTTGTTTCACACTAGATGTTATGTGAATGGAAAACCTAGTAGTGTGATCATCGATGGTGGGAGTTGTACAAACATAGTTAGTGTTTATTTGGTGAAGGAGTTACAACTACCTACCACTAAGCATCCTAAACCCTATAGATTAGGTTGGTTCAATGATAGAGAAGAAATTAGGGTTAACAAACAAGTTTTAGTTACTCTTTCTTTGGGCAGGTACAAAGAGGATGTCTTGTGCGATGTCTTGCCAATGCAAGCTTATCATGTGTTGCTTGGGAGGCCTTGGCAATATGACAACAAAGTTCAACATGATGGTGAGACAAACAAGTACTCTTTTTTGTGTGGTAAGATTCCTATCACTTTAGTTCCTTTATCACCTCAATAATCTTTAAAAGATTAATTGAAATTGATGGATGATTTTGCTAAAATGGATGCTGAATTTAGGGCTAAAGAAAAGAGTAAGTCCGAACCTAGTTTAGGTGTTATTTGCGATGACACTAAACCTGTTTTGGGTGAAAAGAAAGTTAGTTCTAAGAAAGTTGTTAAAAAGTGTATGTTAGCTACTAAGAGTGAGATTAAGAGTGCTTTACATGAGAACTCTGTTTTGATCTTACTTTTGTTTCGAAATACACTAATAGGTACTAACAACTTGGCTGGAGAACTTCCAAGCAATATTGTTTCTCTTTTCAGTGATTATGCAGATGTATTTCCTGAAGAAATTCCAAGTGGATTGCCACCAATTAGAGGGATTGAGCATCAAATTATCCCTGGAGCTCAAATTCCTAATCGGCCTGCATATAGAACCAATCCTGATGAGACTAAGGAGTTGGAGAAACAAGTTGGAGAGTTGCTTGAAAAGGGTTATGTGCGAGAAAACCTTTCTCCATGTGCTATTCTTGTGTTGCTTGTTCCTAAGAAGGATGGAACTTGTAGAATGTGTCTTTTGAGTAATTATGAAGGTGTGTTACTTATCCTTACCTTTCCTAATTATAAGGAGAATGTTGTGGATGATGCATTATCAAGGAGGTATGTGTTACTTTCCACACTTGAATCTAAATTTCTAGGATTTGAGTTTATTAAAGATTTGTATGCTTTGGATGCTTACTTTGGTGATATCTTTAAAGCATGTGCTAATTTTGGATTTGGGAAGTATTACTTGAATTCTGGATTTTTGTTTAAAGAATCTAGGCTCTGTGTTCCTTCTTATTCTTTGCATGATGTTTTGTTGAGGGAATCGCATGAAGGGGGATTAATGGGTCACTTTGGTGTTGATAGAATATATGAGATATTGCATGAACACTTCTTTTGGCCTAAGATGAGATATGATGTAGGAAGGTATGTTTCTAGTTGCATTGTTTGTTTGCAAGCTAAATCTACATCTAAACCTCATGGATTGTATATTCCTTTGCTATTCCTCATGAACCATGGACAAACATTAGCATGGATTTTGTGTTAGGTTTGCCTCGTTCTAGGAGAGGTAAAGATTCTGTGTTTGTTGTGGTTGATAGGTTTTCTAAGATGGCACACTTTATTGCATGTTCTAAGACTGATGATGCCATTAATGCAGCTAACTTGTTCTTTAAAGAGATTGTTAGATTGCATGGAATGCCTAGAACCATTGTTTCTGATCGAGATGCTAAGTTCTTAAGTCACTTTTGGAGAACTTTATGGGCTAAGTTAGATACTAAGTTGATGTTTTCAACTACTTGTCATCCTAAAACTGATGGACAAACTGAAGTAGTTAATAGAACTTTATCTACCTTGCTTAGGGCTTTGATTAAAAAGAACTTAAGGACTTGGGATGATTGTTTGCTTCATGTAGAATTTGCATATAATAGGAGCATACATAATACTACTGGTTATTCACCTTTTGAAATTGTGTATGGTTTTAATCCTTTGACTCCTTTGGATTTGATGAGTTTACCTTTGAGTGTACAAGTTGACATGGATGACAAAAGAAAGGCTGAATTTGTTAGAGAACTTCATGAGAAGGTTAGAGCAAACGTTGAGAAGAAGACTCAAAACTTCATAAAAATGGCTTACAAGGGTCGAAAAGAGGTTATCTTTTAGCCTGGAGATTGGGTTTGGTTGCATCTAAGGAAAGAGAGATTTCCTGAGAAGAGGAAATCCAAGCTTTTACCCCACGGAGATGGTCCATTCCAAGTGTTGGAGAGGATCAACAAGAATGCCTACAAGCTAGATCTTCTAGTGAGTATGGTAATGTAAGTGCTACCTTTAATGTTGTTGATTTGTCTTTGTTTGATAATGATGCAGATTTGAGGACAAATCCTTTTCAACGGGGAGGGAATAATGCGCCCAAGGGTTATCATGGACTTGAAGACAAGCATGAAGAGTATGGAGAGGATGTGCAAAGGCTGTAAGGAAGCATGGAGATGGATGAAGATCATGGAGAAATTGATGAGCAGGTTCCAAGCGCCAAGAAGATGTTGATTGGTCGTTGATCAAATCACAAGATAATTCCCCACAAACCAATAACTACTAGCTAGGGCAAGTAGGGGTCGAATCCACAGGGAGAGAGAATAATTTCTTCACTAATTAATTATATTAAAAAGAGTAATTTGAAAGAAGAGGTTTTGGTAATTCTAAATTAAAACTAACAAAATAAATTAAAAGCAAAGTAAAATGAGTAATCAACTATATAAAACAAGCCTCCAATATAGAATCTATTTCACCCTTGACAATATTAACATGGATCATCAACACAAAATATGAATTTGATATTAATTGCCAATCAATTAAGCATCATAAATTATTCCAAAGTAGTATATATCCTAAGACGTATGCTTCAACTTTCCTTAGAACAAAATAATCTCCCTAATATCTTAAACAACTCCACTTGAATAATTGGTATAGGAGAGGAATACTCGACCCTCCAACATGCTAAGAGAATCAATCTTGCTACTAGCTAAAACTAATCCCTATTGTTCCTAATCAAACATCACCTTGTGAAGAATCATAGGACAAGCATTAAGCTTTACCACTCCACATGCATGATAAATCAATACCAAACTTGTCTACATCAATTTCCATCTCGGCCTAAAGATTTCAACAAGGTTTGATATCCCATTGAACCTAGGACTCCTAGAATTACAATTGTTACTTGGACCAATTTTAGCTTGACTCAAGCTACTTGAATCTAACTATAGCATTCATATCATCAAGATAAGTAGGCCTCCAAATCCATCAAAACATGAACACATAAAAATGAAGTATAGAGATAAGAAACATATTCAAGTAGAAATCAAATTATTAAGAACAAAAGTCTCCCCATAAATTAAATGTCAAGAGATCAATATGATTCTACATTAGAGAAATAAAAGATTAGCTACTCATGAATTGAGTAGCCATCAAAGGAATAGAAAAACCTAAAGTATGGCCGGCGGCTTCCTTAGCTCCAATCTCCAACCTAAATCGCCAACTCCCCTTTTAGAGAGAAAAGGTGACTATTTATGCTAGAGACTTAGGGCTAACTTAACCTCGGACAAGATAGTAATTTAAACTCATTAAACCACCTTAAATTGAGTTTAAAGTCGTCTTCCAGGTCTGGGCTATCCCTTAGTACCGAATTAGGGTTTATCATATCATCTTGGGCTTGATTCATAGGCTTTCCAAGGTCCAGCATGTCTGCAGAAATTTCAGGGGCATTTTCGTCCACGATAACGGCAAAACTGGGCTTCGACCAAAACACGAAAGTTGTAGATCTTGAAGTCAGCTTTCCAACGCCTACTCATTTGCCTCATTCGGAGTTTTGGATCAAAAGTTATAGCCAAAATACAGAAGGATCGCTAAATCTGGAAACAAGTGAGGAGGCTTCAAGATGAAGACACGCATGGCTGCTGGGTGGCGCACGCGCGGCATGGCCCCCGACTCCCCTTGGGCGCCCATGTCGCAGGCTTGAGCGCCCAGGGCGTTGGTCTCAGGCCCTAGGTCTCTTGCGCCCATGCTGGTGCTGGTGGCATGTCTCGACTAGTGCTGGGCGCCCATGTGGCATGCTTGGCACCCCATGTGGTTTGCCTCGCGCCCCATGTACTCCAATGCTACGACGCCTCTTGACATGTCTTCTTGACTTGAAATTCAACCTTGCTCATTTGCTTCAAACTCTTGAAAATCAATCTTATGATGATAAGATTGACTCTTCAAGCTCTTCAATCACGATCATATTGGCTCCATTCTTCATCCAAATTGTCTTTAAAAAATATTTGTGTAAATAATCATCCAAAAAGGCACCAAAAAGACACAAAATTGGTGATTTTGCACTTTTCTTCCATTTAACACCTATAAACACAAATATACCAAATACAAGGCATAATCAAGCATAAAATAACCAAAAAGCATAGGAAAATGACCATAAAAAGATGCATAATTTTGGTCTGATCAGATGCCATTTGATCCATTGAAGATGCCTATTGGTCCGATGACTAGTGCAAGAGCTAAGAGATTCAAGGATGCACTCATGAGCCTTGTTTGAACTCATCTAGATGATATGAAGACCATCGAAGTTCAATTGAAGAGCTTTGATGATGATTTGGGCAAGAAAACTTTCATCGATTCCAAGCTCATTACTTTACTTGCTATCGAAACCTAATTGGACTTGATAGATCAATTCGGCCATGTGTGGGCTTAATTCTATCTAAGATTAGCTTATTTTTAAGTTTGGATGTTATTTGGGTTGGGCCTTGTTTATAATATAAGTCCAATCCTTGTTTAATTCTGTCTTTATTTCCTTGTCCTAGTTGGACTAGGACTAGTTTTACCCTAGCCCATATGTTAGGATGCCCTATAGGTTTTATTTTTGGATATTGGTCAAACCCTACTACTATATAAGGGTTTTGATCCCTCTTTTAAAGACCTAAGTTAAGTTTTCCAATCAAAGAGAGTTCTTTTGAGAATTTAGCTTCATTGTTCTAGTTTGAACATACTTAGGATTTCTTCAATCTTGTAGAGTCCTAGCAAACAATTGATAGTGAATATCTAATTGTGATTATTGTGATCTTAGGTTGTTAATTGCAGGTCTAATTAATCATCTAAGGCCGACGAAAGGAGAAGGGAGCTTGGTTAGGTTTATTCGATTTCTACAAGTCTAGAAGTTGGGTGATTCAAGTTGATCATTGGTAGGTCTTGATGGTGGATTTAAACCAATAACAACTAGATTCGTATTAGTCTATTAGCAAGAGAAATTCTACGCATACAACCAAGCTATCCAAACCCAAAAGTGATCTCTAATCAGAGCAGCAGCACCCCCTTTTCCATTTTAGAAGGAACCATCAGAATTCAAGAAAACACAGCCATCTAATGAATATTTTAACTAATCAATCTAATTAAAAACAAAGAAAATAATCTAATTATTTAACTATACGGGCCGGGCTGGGCTTTTATGGCTAAGACCATGCACGACCCATTTTGAAAACGAGTCTTAAAATTTTGTCCAAGTCCGTCCAATGGGCGTCAAATTTTTGTCTTGCTCCATTGTCACGAATCACTAGTTCCTAGAAAATAAAGATTAGAAAGAAAAATTTAGCACTTAAACACTTAACACAACTAAACACAACGAAAAAGAAAAAGATAAGAGTAAGAAAATCTTAGGTAATGGCTCCATCTTCAATTTCCTTGTTTGCTTTCTTCCTTCCTCATCAACGGCGCCAAAATTGTGATCGATCGTCAACAAATCACAGGATAAATCCCCACAATCCTTACTAAGTAGTTAGGGAAAGTAGGGGTTGAATCCCATAGAAAAGGGTGAAGCAAATATCAAAGACAAAACTTCTCTAAAAACACTCAAAAACACTTAAAAGAAAGGGGATTAAATATCACAATTTAAAAGAAAAAAATTAATCTAAAAATAAAGTAAAGTAAATTAAACTAAACAAAATACTAAAGAAAATTATCAAATTAAAAAACATACTTCCTTTCCAATGGTTGAAATCAATGGATCATCGACAAAAAAAATTAATTTGACTAATTATAACATCAGAACAGGCAAGCATCATATTTTATTTTACCCTAAATCAATCTATACTTAGGCATCAATCTTCAAAATGAATAAAAAATCAACCTAACTGTTTCAATAATTTCTAATTGAATAATTGGCCAGCAGAAAAGTGAACATAACTTTTCCCAATTCCCTGCATTGCATATTAGATTAGTTGGAATATAAATTTTCGCAATTAATCCCTTTTAATCTAAATAAACCTTTACCACTTTGGCTTAAGATCTATAAAGAATAAAGCATTAAGATCTACTCACAATTTCAGCAAAGTACAAAGACAAATAAACGACTAAGCAAACTTGCCTTTGTCACCAAAAAATCTTCTCCAAGAACATAGCTTTTCATGAGATCCAATTGAAATATCAATCCCAAACTATCAATTACTAAACCTAGGAACATAGCTTTTCACTAAGTTTAATATAGCAATAGATCTAAACGATTAAAGAATTAGTGATCAATTCATTCAATAACAATTAAGATCATAAAATGAAGCATAGAGATTGATAAATTATTCAAACAAGATAAACAAATCAAATTATGAAGAATAAAGATCTCTCCATAAATTATTGATTGAAATCACCAAAGGAAAAGAAAGTATAAAGAATTTAGCTACTCATGGATTTGGAAAAATCCATGAGAAACTTAAGAAAACTTACAAGCTTAATTAAGATGATAATCGTCCCTTGGACGGCTGCCAAGGGTATTGCACCCCTCTCTCCAAAGAGAGGGACCGAAACCCTAAAACTAGAACTAGAATATTTTCTAAGAAAAAGATGAAAAAGAAAGATTATAGAATTATGTTTCTAAGGTTCAACCTAAGGTTGGTATTTATAGTGGACTAATAAGACTCCTAGTAGACTTAGGAATTAACCTAAACTGATCCTAGGTCGGTTTAGACTTTAAACTTAGTCTCCAAGTCGAGTTAAATCTCTTCTTGGGCTGAAATTGGGTGAAATTCGGATTCAGGCCCAAAACGGATTCTGTCTAGCAACTTCAGGGGCAATTTTGTAATCGAAGATGGAAGAACTGGACTTCGAACTTCAAAGCAAAATTGTATATCTTTGAGTCCTCTTTCCAACGCGCTTTGAATCACCTAATTTGGAGATCTGAATCAAAAGTTATGGCTGATTTACTAAATATTCGTTTGGCATCGCTTTCGTTTTTCTGTTTTTTGTTTTTGTTTCGTTTTCGTTTTGTTTTTGTTACGCTGTCAATTTTTTGAAAACAGAAACATGTTTGGATATATACATTTTTGTTGCATGTTTTTAAATAATAAGTAAAAAAGATTGGTGAAAAAAATATTTCTGTTACTGTTCATCAATGTGTTTCTGTGTTTTGAAAGTGTTTTGGAAAAACATGAAAATACAAAATTCTTGCTTCAACTTTTTTCCAAACCATTGATTCTGTTTCAAAAATTTTTGAAAACAGAAACAGCCTGCCAAACATGTTTTCACTGTTTTCTTTCCAAAAACAGAAAATTGGTAACAAAAAAACAGAAACAAAAACAATGCCAAACGGACTCTAAGATTGTGCAGAATCAAAATCCAAGTAGGAAAAGGAAGCATCATCACCATCGGCAAGGGGGCTTGGCGCGCAGCAAAGGGCAGACCGAGTCCAGCTGGGGGCCCAGCTGGTTTTGCTCATGCACCCATGTAGATTACTCACAGGCCCATGTCGACAAGATCATGGCATGGCTTCTTTCCTTCTTCGATTAAACTCGATTTTAGTTCTTCACCATGGAATCTTCCTTCAATGATCTTCATGTCTTCAAATTTACTCCAATTGGTCTTCAATCACGAACTTAGAATCTCCAAATCTTCACTAAAAAATGCTAAGCCCATATTTGTGTAAAAAATCATCAAAATTGCTCTAAAAAGAGTGAAAAACAACAAGTTTCCACTTTTTTCTCTTCAATACCAAAAATCACAAATACTTGCATTATAGAGCCTAATCACACATAAAAATACCAAGGAAAATAACCATAAAATAGGCATAATTTTGACTCGATCAACCAGCTAGGGGAGGGTCAGGTTTTTGGCGCCGTTGCTGGGGAAGGCAATTAGCTTAGCCAAGCGACACCTCTATCCCACTTCCCACTAAGTTTCCTTCCCCAAATTCTCTTTAATTTTCGTTTTTAGTTGTTGCATCATTTTGAGTCAACTAAAATAGCTTCTTTAGTCGACTTACACTAACTAGTTTGCATTCTAAGTTCAAATAGTTACAAGACATCGAGATGCGCTCAAATCTGAAGGCACCACCTTAATACAAAGTGAAAACAGCCGAATGGAAGCATTTGTGCCCCTATGAGACACATGTGTGCTCTCATGTGAAGCCTAACATGCGAAAGACCGCAAGGCAAGCCGTCAATCACATTGAGTAAGGAATAAAAGAAACTTTTGCTCAATATTGGGCAACATTTAAAGTTATGTGCAACACAATCTCTGAATCTCCTGAAATGACATTTGTAGAACTTTTCTACAAAGGACTTTACCCCTCTAGAAGAATACTTTGTCAAGTTGCCAGTGGAGGAAATTTGCTATATGGATCAGTAGCCATGGCCTACCAAGTACTTAAAAGAATAGCAAAAGGAGAATTGAATATCAAAGGAGTTGATTTCCACCAACATCATATGGAGGAGATCATTCGAAGGGTTGATTATAGAAAAGAAACTCTGTGGAGATTTCAAGCCATCCTCCCAAATCGACAAGAACTCCATCACATGAAGAGAATGAAGTTCAACCACATTGGCTAAGATACTTAGAGAATCCTTGATTTCTCAAGTCAAGTTTCACAAAGAGATCATGAAGCTCTTCACAAATATGAATAACGACTTGGAGAATTGCAACAAGAAGATAAACAAAATGGATAATGGGTTTTGTTCCCTACTGGCCTACTCCATGGAGTTTATGACAACCAAGAGAGGATCCTACATCTTTTAAAGGAGAAGACTGACCCTTCTCCTCCTCCATCCGAAGAATATCCTCTCAAAAAATCTAGCCTACGACTATAAACAAGGGCGCTCTTGGGAGGCAGCTTAAGATTAATTTACTTTACTTTCATTTGATTGCATTTTTAAGATCGAGTCTAATAATTTTTCTTTGTAGGAATTCATTTCAAGTTTAGCATAATTGGATGAGTAAGGGAGAAAGCTAATTGATGAAGAGAGTTGAAGCTAAAGATCAACAATCAGATGGAGGAAGCATGCACAGGAATGCTGACACATGAATAAGCTTTCTCTTAACCTTACTCCATTTATATGGATTCTAGTTAAATGATTTTGGGATCTTTGATCGAGTGATTTGATTATGTTGTTTGCTTGATTTGAATAATTAGTTCATGCATCATTTGTATATTGCATTCATGAATTTTCATTGCAAGAGAGCTAATTAGGGATCATATATGCCGATTGGACCATGATAAGTGCATGTTTTTGCTCAAAGTTGATGTTAGAAGCATGCATAATGAAGTGATCAAGAGGAAAGATACATCCAAGACATGAAAAGGACAAAACTCAATAAGAAAAGATGCTGACATTTTGGTGGAGTTAGATTGGAAGGAGAAATTACAAGAATCCTAGTCAAACTAGGAGAAGGTTTGCGGCAATTCCTATTAGGACTGGAAGGCCGAATCCAATTGGAAAAAGGAGTTTGAGGGGATGATTGAGCACTATATAAACAGCCCTAGGGTCTGTAATTTATGCATAAAAAGTCCAAGCCGAAACCAAAAGCACAAAACCCTCAAGACCCTTCCATCACCAATTCTGCCACCACGACCAGCTGCAACTGCTTCCACCACCCTTCACAACCACCATCATTGATTGGTCGTCAACAAATCATAAAAATAATCCCTACAATTTCTAACTAAGATAGCTAGGGTAAGTAGAGGTCGAATCCACAGAGAGATAGGATTATCTTCTTTTCCTAATTAATTAGCTTAAAATCAAACAAGTAGAAGAGAATTTTGAAGATTGAAATTAAGTAAAATTAAGAACAATAAACTAAATTAAAGCAATCAATAACAATTAACTAAGAAAACAAATATAATAAAGAGAACTAAGAGAGTAAATAAATCCCTCCAACATAGAATTAATATCACTCTTGACATGAATAGCATGGATTATTAATATCTAGAGATTATGAAAACAATGGATAACTTATTTGGAATTAAATCTTAAATTACCAAATTAAATAAAATTTCCCTTGTGAGGCTTAAATCATCTTTATTATTCTTAACAATCGATTTCCCTTATGAGGCTTAAAAATCATTAATAACAAATCATTAAGAACTAGTAATTTATAAACAAGTGCAACAAACAATAAGAATAGCACATCAAACTATTTATTGATCCTTAAATCCCTTGGAATGGGTCGTTCTCCTCCAATTGCTACCAAACAATTAAATCTGAATTGATCATTCTAAATTTAATTTAGCTAATGTAAACTTAATTTATCAAGACAGTGCCAACTCCAGTCTATCAAAACAAGTAAACATGAGATTCAAACAGATATTTAAGGAATACCCAAATAGATTTCATATATAAGAGCAAAATCTCACCATGACATAAGTCAAGAGATCAATTAAATTCTACATTGGAGAAAAGAAAAGAACTACTCACTCATGAATTGAGTGAGCATCAAACGAAAAGATAAAAAAACTTATCTATGGAAGAGGAGGAGGGAGGGGCCGGTGGCTGTTCTCTCCAAGAGAACTCACACTCTTCAAACTGTTCTACACAATATCAACTTATAAAAACCCAAACCTAAGGTAGCTATTTATAGTGGAAAAATATCCTAAAGACTCCAATTAGACTTAGGATTTGATGAAATGATGAATTAAGCACTAACTATAGTCTTCAAGTCGGTTTAAAACTCTTCTTGGGCTTCAATTGGGTGAAAATCGGACTTAGGCCCCAAAACTGCTACTAGAAAGAAACTTTAGAGGCAATTGCGGCATTAAAGATGACAGAATTTGGACTCAAGCTTCAAAGCAAAGTTATAGATCTCTAAGTCTTCCTTCCAACACATTTTGAATTACATCAAGCGGAGGTCTAAGTCAAAAGATATGGTCGTTTTACTAAGACTACGCAGAAATCCTATTCTAAGTAGGACTAGGTAGCATCACCGACACCTATGGGCTCTTTGGCACGCGCAGATTGGAAACCCCAACTGTAGCTGTGCCCACAGCCGGTTCCTTCATACACCCATGTGGTTTGGTCATGCCCCCATGTCAACAGGCTTCCTTCTTATCATAAATTTGCTTCTCGTTTGAGCTCTTCCTTGGTTCTTTCACCTTGGAATCTTCCTTCAATGATCTTCATAGCTTAAAATTGACTTCAATGGGTCTTCAATCATGAACTTCAAATCTCCAAATCTTCACTCAAAAAGTCTACCTTCATATCTGTGTAAAAAATCATCAAAATGGCTCCTAAAAGAATGAAAATGAGCATGTTTTCACTTTTCATCTCTTCAAGACTTTAAAACACAAATACTAACAAAATAAGGCATAATAGAGCATAAATACATCAAAAAACATAGGAAAATGACTATAAAAATAGGTTTAATTTTGGTCTGATCAATCATCGACCCTACTCCACCACCAAGTCACCAGCAGCTGCGAGTCCAACCCTACTCACGCGGGTCAGCTACCTTTCTTAAGCTACTCCATAAAAAATTTTACATGGTTCACCACTTGTTAGTTTGAGCCGAATTTTCCAGCCTTTTCCAACACTATATAACTTATTTTTCAACCTCTTCATAACCCTAAAGATCACACTAAAACCCTCTTCTTAAATCTCACCCAAAGAACCACCCAAACACAAGGTCCTTAGATTAAAGCCAAGTACATGAAGCCATTGGATAGGCTCATGTTATATTTTCTGCAAAATACTATGTTACCAAGAATTAGTAACACTCACAAAGCAAGGATGCAAGATTTATACTTGGTTGATAAGATTTTTTATGGCAAGGAAGAAGATGTGCAGATTCCCGTGGCGAAGTTAATTTTGTCTTCACTTTGGGATTGCAATATTTCACAAAAGTTAGCTCACCCCATGTTGATTATGGCTTTGTTGAAGCACTTGAAGGTAAAGGTACCTTGAGAGGGCTCTGATTGCTGTCCTCAAACAATCATAAAATAAAAACCTAACAAACTCTCTCTAACAGGTAGGTAGGGCAAGTCAGGGTCGATCCCACAGAGAAGAAACAATCTGAATTAACTGTAGCAAAACAACTAAGAAAGAAAACAGATTAAAAGCAAGAAATTATAAAGAAAGCAATTAAATAAAGGCAATACTTCCCCACTTATCCCCACTTAAGCATAAACTAATTATAAACTTATAGATCAAAATATATCAATTATTAAACACCATAAACATGTCTTTGGCAAAGAATCAGAATACTAGTTATTCTTCTTCATCCTAATCTATTATCATTTATAAATTCAATTAGTACTAGTTATTCCTAATCAAATATCTTTTATCAATTACCAAATTAGCTACTAGTTATTCACCAATTTAAGCAATCAATAAAGCATTAAGATCAATACATAAACCAAACATAAGCTAATGATTACAAGTTATTCATCACAGCTTAAGATCAACACAAAACCCAATTTAATACTTCAATTACTAGTTATTCATTGAATATATCAAATCTTGCTACTAACAATTAGATTTAATTACTAGCTATTCACCAAATCTAATTTAGTAGAGATACAATTAATTAACTAATTAGGCGTGCATTCCTTAACAATACCAAAATCTAGACAACAAATCCAAGGTTAAGCATGAAAACTTGTTTATCAAAGAGATTAAATCATTAATTCAAATCCAGCCAATCATACATACATAGACAAGTCGACATATGCATAATAGATTATCATCAATTCATTAATCAATTGATATAGAATTAAAGCACAAGATAGGTGTAAAATAATTAATTCATAACTCAAGGGTTCAAAGGGGAAAAGTATTAAAGAAAACTACTCACTCATGATTGAAGTAATCATGAGAGACATACTTACAAACTTGAAGATGATGTCGACAAGGGTAAAACACCCTAGGGATGTCGACGGCCTAAGGGAATTCTTTCCTTTTTACTTCAATTATCAGTTATCCAATTATGAATTCTCCAATTTTGACAAATCCTAAGATAATCTTATGTATTTATGGTAAACCTAAGACACATCCTACACTTATGACAAACAATACCAGCCCTTAGATGACGCGGCAACAAGGGTAAAATAGACATCTAAATTCTAGTCCTACTCTAACTAGGAATTACATCAACTTTGTCTTCAAGTAATGAGTTTTGATTGGTTGAAGTAGATCATCATTAATTAGCATCTTCAATGGCCAATTAGAGTGCTCCACATCATCAATTACAGCTACAAATCCCGTCCAATCAAAGTCCAAGTCGGTTTAAGCATTCCCCAAGTCGTTTGGATAGTTGGTCAAATTTGTCTAGAAATCTTCAAGGGCAAATTCAATATTCTTCCAATAGAATTAGCTCTGGAGGTCAAAAGCAAAGTTGTAGATCTTGAAGTCAATTTTCCAATAGTATATCATATGTATTTTTTAGAGCTCTGGATCCAAAGATATGATTTTTCTATCAAAACTGCGCTTGTGAATCCTCCTTTGATTAGGATTTGGAATCTCCATCATCAATTATTTACTGCATCATAATTGCTAATTGGGTTTGAAACTCTTCTTTGGACTTTAAGATATGTGAATTGGGGCTAGAGAAATCAGATTTGGATCTTTAATGATTCGGAAGAGAGCTTACAGTGCAGTAATAAAATTGAGAGAAGGAAGAGAGCTTACCATGCTGTCAGCATCTGGTTGGTTGCCTTCAGCCTTGGGGAACTCAAATTGGTCCACGTCAGCAGCTGAAGAGAGAAACTAAGCCAGTAAGAGGAAATAAAATTCAAAACAGACAAAAGAGGAAAGGGAGAGGAAAGCCTCACCCTGCGAACTCGTTCACCTCTCTTTCCTTGCACATGTGCACATTAAAAACCACCTTCACAAGCTGACAAAAGGATGAGAATCAGTACAATAAAAAGGAAAATCAAATAAAAAGAAAAGGGGAGAACCATGGGATCAAAAAATGAACCCACGGTTGGGATCAAGCATAAAAGGCCTATAAATATCACATTTCAATTAGAGAGGGGGGACACGTTTTTCAAGGCAGAAGTATAAAGTTCTTTCAGTTCAAAAATTAGGGTTCTATGTTTTGAACAGAAAACAAAAAAAAAAATACTAAGAATTAGATAGAAAGGGGGGGCATCAAACTAGAATGAGGTGGATACCTATTTTGTGTTGCACATTGATTGAGTTTTCCTTACCTCTGTTTTTTTTTTCGCATCTTAGTACAACTTTAGTCTAATGAGGTGTCTTTAGTCTTGTAGTTTCGGGGTTGGCTGTTGTGTCGATTTAGGGTGTTTTCTGCCTTGGTTCGTGAGATTTGGGTTGGAAGGTGAGACCTTTGGGGATGTTCGAGACCAGATCCAACAATTGGCGGTTAAAGGAGGAGAGTTCGGCACTGGTTCAAGATTTGGGTTCGTGGAGAGAGAGAGAGGAAGCAAGAGGAAAAAGAAGAAGAAGCAGAAATAGAAAAAGAAAAAAGGGAAGGAATTAAAAATGATTCATTTTGAATAAAACGATAACTTTTTGGGGCAAAAGTTTGGGGATTTTTTTTCATCGGTTCAGGAGGTGAGTTCTTGAACCCTTCCATTTCAGTCCTTATTTTATTTTGCTTTGTTGATTTAGTCCCTGATTGTTTTTTGATTAGTGTTATTTGGTGTGGTTTAGCTGCCTTGATAGTTTAGTTTTTAATAATTTGATTTAAAAATTTAAATTAAAATTATTTAGAGATTAAACCTAAAGATTAAGTTTTGGTAATTATTTGAAAGCAAAGAGTAATCTTTAAATTAAAAAAATTAAATCTTGGTAGAGTTTGAAATAAAGATGCAATCTTTTAGTCTAAAAAGATAAAATTTTTGTAAATTAGTACTAAAAGTTTAATCTTTAGTTTAAAAAGACTTCAATTTTGGTAAATTAGTGACAAAGATATAATCTTTAGTTTAAAAAGCTTCAAATCTTGATAGGTCTGAAATAAAAGTACAACCTTTAGGTCAAAAGACTAAATCTTGGTTGATTTGAAGCAAAAATGTGATTTTTAGTCTAATAAATGGTTAAGATCTAATTAAACTCCAATTCCATAATAAACGGTTAGGATTTAGCCGAACTCCTAATTTCATAATTAACGTAGAGTTAGTTGTCATGTTGAAACTTAATCAGATGAGTTAATTTTAATCAGAGTCAACTAGGTCAGTTCATGAGCATACATGTTTATTTTCTGTCAACTTATCTTGTTCACGCTACTGTTAAGTGTCTCGGTCAATAAAAGGCTGTTTTTAACAATGACAGGCAAACCTCGGGCAAAGGTGCACGAGCACAACCTCTCGGGATTCTGCTCCGAGATCGAAAGGCCTTCACGAATATTTCCGGGAGGCTGAGCTAGGTTCGTGAGGGGTCAATTCGAGTAAACTCCTTTTTATTGGTCAAATAATAAAATTTACACCTTGCATTTATCATCTCATTAATGCATTAATCAAAGTTTAGGTCAAAAATTGAAATTTAGAAAATTGAAAAGATCAGCCTTGTCTTGTTTCTACATTTTAGTTTTCTTCACTTTTCCCAAAATACCCTTCTCAGTCGGAAGGTGTTGTTTTTATTGTTTTATTTCTAAAATGCCCTTCCCAGTCGGAAGGTGTTGTTTTTATTTCCAAAATATCCTTCCCAGCCGGAATGTGTTGTTTTATTCCAAAAATGCCCTTCCCAGTCGAAAGGTGTTGTTTTATTGTTTTATTCCCAAAATGCCCTTCCCAGTCGGAAGGTGTTGTTTTATTGTTTTATTTCCAAAGTGCCATTCCCAATCGGAAAGTGTTGTTTTTATTTCTTTATTCCCAAAGTGCCCTCCCAGGTTGGAAGGTGTTGTTTTTATATTTGGGACTTTTTTTTATTGAGATAAGAATTATTTTCATTTCTTGAAGATATTGGGATTACAAATGCACAGGAAGACCCGTACACCGCTACACGATTAGCTACATTACCGAAACGCTAATCTATGAGCCAACAAACCCCTTCCCGACAAACAAACCCAGTGAAATCTCATTACAATTCAAATAAATCTCTATGCCTAAACATCTAAATGAGAATTCAACTCAAACTAGAAACTATATCTTAAATAAACTACATACCTACCAAATAAACAAACAAATTACAAAGAAACTCACATTCCGTGAGAGTTGAACCTAAGACCTCATGGTCTAGGTAGGCTGTAACTAAGAGTCCAGTATTCTACCACCAAGCCAAATGCATGATGGCTTATATTTGGGATTTAAATGCAATGAATTTCACATGTCTAATTGATATGGATAAGGTAGTTAATTAACTACTACTAGGACATTATAATTAGGAGAAATTCCTATGTAATAGGGGTTGGCAAATTCACACAAAGACAATTGTCTCAAAAACCTTAGTTGATTAGTTGATCAGAAGTAACCATTAGGAGTAGATTAATCTCAAACTAAAGAGTAGTTGTTAACTTAATTAGCCTTTGTTCTTGTATTCAAGCATCCGAGATCATTGAATCTCAACCGTGTAATCATTTCCTAGTGTTCTTAATAAAAGTCTTTATATTTTGCTACAATCATAAGTTCAATTTTGCATTGTAATTATCCATCCTTGCAAAGAAGAAACAAGGAAGAGAACTCTTACATTTTTCATCTCAAACACATATCAATAAAATAGTCGTTCATTCTCGCAATCCAAAGAAACCACAGTAGAAATAGAGCCACTCACACAACAGAGAAAATCCAAGATTAAAGAAAAGTGAAGAAATGAAGAAGATCTATACAAAGGGGAGAGAAATTTATACAAAAGAGAAAAAAAAAACACCCAAAAAAGGGAAAAAGAGAGTTCCAACCTCAGTCGCAAAATTGAGTGACGAACGGCCTCGCCAAAACTTATAAGGAGTAGGGTTCTCACCAAGGAGAAAAAAGAATCTGAATTAGAGAGAGGAGCTCTAATTTTAGAGAGAGAGCCTTGATTACAAGAAGATTTCAATCTAAATAAATTTTCCCAGAACTTAAGTGTTAAACTTATGGTTGTATGCTCTCAGTTTATTGTCATTTTATTTCTTTGGAACAAAATTTGTACTATGTAAAAGCACTTTATTGCTTTCTTTGGATGAATAGATTGATTAATTATCCAAAAACAAATTGCCATTAATATAATAACATCCAAAGGTGGAAAACATTAACTTTGGTTTAATTTCTAAGGACAAACATATATTTATTTACCTTTCTTTAGTAATTATTGTTCTAAAGAACGAGTGTAATGGCAATGTTGTGATTTAATTACCATTGTTACCTTTGATAATTGTCTTGAATTAGTAATAAATTTATCTGGATTGCTAAATACCGCCCCATTTTTGCTATTCACCGCTCCATTTTTTACGCTTTTGCCCTTTGCTTCATTTTCTAATCTTGAAACTATCACGAACGTAGAATAGCGTTAACGTGTTGTATTTTGATGACGAAACGTGCCGTATTTTGATGACGATTTCAGAAAAATTCAATTTTTGACGAATTTTAGGACTGATGACCCGTGCCGCCCCAAGAGGGCGGCTTACCATGGGCAGGCCGCCCCACTTGGGCGGCTTCACCATTGGGCAGGCCGCCCCACTGGGGTGGCTTCACTATGAATAGGCCGCCCCACTGGGGCGGCTTCGCCAGGGCAGACCGCACCGGTGGGGTGGCTTCGCCACGGCAGGCCGCCCCGGTGGAACGGCTCGGCTATTTTTTTTTAAATAATAATTATTTTTTT
>AWWV01011552.1:0-88373 GCA_001974805.1 Corchorus capsularis
GCTTAATTACTTTGTAGACAGGCCCAAATCCACCTCTGCCAAGGAGATTATCAGGCTGAAAATTCTTGGTCGCCTTCTTTAATGTCTTCAAGTCGAAATAGCTTATAGTTCGCAAGTTGCCGCTAAAGAAATCCGGAGATGCTGCCATGAAATTAATATATAATACCCAAAAATCTTTAATTACCACCATGATTATATTATATATATATATATATATATATATATATTTCTAACTAGAAGAGCATATATATGTATTGTTTATTTGTTATTACCTGCTGGCCTCCTGCTGCTTGCCTTTGACACAAATTTCATCATCCCTAATGGCTTGAGAATTTTCCAAAAGATGACTATACCAATCATTAGTAATATAAGCACAACAATCCCTCCAAGGAAAAAGAATAAGGCAGAAGACGCCATTACACACTAATTTTCTGCACTTCCCAAACCTTTCTTTATCTTCAATACCTTCAAAATTAGAATTTCATATAATCAAAAGCTTCGGCAATGGAAATATTCCAAGGAGACAAGCACAAGATTAACTTGGTAGCAATGGAATGAATCAATTGATAGAGAAAAAGAGGACGGTTTATGGAAGAAACTTGTGAAACCAGATGAGATACCAAAATTGATTTGGAAAATTGAGATAAGCAAATTGATTAATTAGTAATGTCCATATATTAGTAGTGTTGGGCGAGCCATATAGCAGAGATCCAGCAATAGTTATTAGGAATGTTTCATTATAATTCAACTTGGAAATTAGAATTTGATATATGTCTTAGGCGAAGAAACTTGAATGAGATCAAACAAATTAAGGATGGAGACAATTACATGAAAACTTACATTGTTGTTGTTGTTGTTGTTGTTGTTGTTTTTGTTTGAATGAGATCAAACAAATTAAGGATGGAGACAATTACATGAAAACTTACATTGTTGTTGTTGTTGTTTTTTTTTTTTTTTTGGTTTGAATGAGATCAAACAAATTAAGGATGGAGACAATTACATGAAAACTTACATTGTTTTTTTTTTTTATAGAAAAAACTTACATTGTTTTAACCGATGGAATGGAAAATTCTTAGCATTCGTGTGTATATATATATATTATACTTTATAATTATACTTATATAAATTTATATATGTTATATATTACCGTACGTCGGAAGTAGCGAGAGAATCAAATTGGCGAATCTCCAAATGCTGCCGGCCACATACTCTTAGAATATATATCTAAAATTGGAACCGTTCTAATTGATACACTGTTTTATATTCTAATGTCGACATGTCGTGACTCATGAGAAACAGTATAGAGATAGACTAAATTAGACATGGTCTCCTTGACAATGTGATGTCAACTATTTTATATATATATATATCTTACTATCTTATCTTACTACGATATAAAATCATGAGTTCAAAAATTCTAATTGGGAAATTTCATAAATACCCTTAATATTATAGTATAATATTTTTTAATCAGTATTCTTTTTAGTCATTGAATTTTTTTATTAATTATGGAAAAATATTGTAAATTCAATATTTGACTTTTTTAGATTATGTAAAGTTATTAATAATCTACTATAATTAATAATTTACTTCTCATAATTATTTTTAAATTATAATATGTTGGTCATATACTTATTCTCGACCGTACGACATCACCCGAATGTCGCTATCTCCAAGCTCCGCAGCATCCGCTGAGTAGACTGCTGACTAAGCATCAGTTGACCTTTTGATCCTGTTGCGCCAAAAATCACTTTGAATGGAGTTTTTGCGAGGAACTCAATGACAGAGTGGGGCGTGCCAATCATTTTGCTGAAAATGACAAAGAAGTAGTAAAACATTTTGTGGTCCGCGTAGCACAGGAAAAATAAATCAAAGCGAGTGAATTGCGGGAATTGATCAAAGTCACACCGGAGAATTTAAATCATTGATCCCAAATTGAATCGAATGCGTTTGAAAAGATTTCTTGCTAAAAAAGAGATTGAAATAACAAGCTGGTTGTTATTCATCTGAAAAAGAGAGTAACAATTGTTTAACGTCTTGAGAAGATGCTGAAAATAAAGAGAAAACTCGCGGAGAGTTGTTTTAACGTCCTGAGATGAGATTGAATTGAGAAAATATTGAAGAACAAGGCTGGCTTGTGTAGAAAAAAGATAATTTTGCAGGGTTGCTGCATAAAAATGGCGCAGCGCCAGAGAGAAAATAAGCATGGAGCTTAATTTTAGCTGTAGGAGCTTTTGAGGAGGCACAGAGCACTGAAAAATGAAAGGGGAAGCCCCTTTATATAGGGGTCGGCCTTGCCTTGGTAACCAAGGCCAACGGCCTCTGTTTATGCTTGCTGACTAAATATTCTTCAAATCTGATTGGCCCTTGCTTGATTCACCTCCTATTTTGACGATTCAAGGAACCTTCCTAGAAGATTTTTAGGAGATTTGATGTAATCTTCAATGTTGACAACCTCCAAAATGATCACCAAGGGCGGCCATCACCTATCCAACATGCCCATGGTGTGATTTCCTTCCTTTCTGACACAATCCAACTTGACGGGGCTTTATTCTCCTACACTGTAATCTTGATTTGCTGCCAAAAATAGCCAAATTGAATCCAATCTTCGACCAATAGCCATATAGACACGAAATACAGCATATCTTGGCCATATTTGGCCCTTGATTCGGTCAAGATAAAAATCAGATTCAAAAATGACTAAACCGGGGTGTAATACCCTATGTCCTTAATTGAAAGAAGTGCAAAAGTTATCATAAAATAGCCAAAATGAGCAAACCATGAAATTGACTTGCTTTCATCCATAATATGACATATCTAAAATGACTTCATGAAAATGAAGTCAAATCGACTCCAATTTGACCTTTCCCAAGCAGTTGTCCTTAATTGAAAACAACGAAAAAGTTATGTCCGGTGTCGGATTAAGTCCAAATTTCACCAGTAGGGTCCGAATATCATATTAAGATGATGGGAGAAATTCTGGTCGAAATTGATATCTCCATCATAGTGAAATTGGTTTCTTACCCCAAATTGTCCTTAATTGAAAAACGTGCATAAGTTTTTCATCTTAAGTTTGATTGAGATGAAATTTTGCCTGAATGATCTATGAAGTTCAAGGATCATCATGGTGTGTTCAATTTCGGAATCACACCACTCTAGCCCTCTCAATCGCATCAATTTCGTGTTTTGTCCTTAATTGAACAAAATACAAAGTTGCAAATTTGACCTAGATGCTCAAATTAGGGCATGGGCGGTTGGGTTTAGGCCTTATTGCGCCACATATGATATCTTATGTCTAAATTAGACATGGCACAATATATTTCATTAAATTAGGATGGTAATCATATAAGAATTAAGCCTTTGTCAGAATTGAAGATCAAACAAGATGACTTTAATTCTTTTTGACCATCATTATTGAATTAAATTATAATTATAAAATAATTATTTTTTTCCAATAATTATACCTAATTTTCGGCCTAATAGTAGTAAATTAGGAAAATAAAATTATTTTCCTAATTAGATTATGATTAAGGTGGCCTCAAATCCAATTAAGCTTAGGATTTTTAATCAAATATGAGCCACACATCTTATTCTGACATTATTGAAGACCAATTTACCCTTAAGTGTAAATTGAGGTATCAACAATGCCCCCCTTAGGCCTAATTCCTTGAATTAAAGGAGTTGGGCTTGATAATATATAGGCAAGGCCGAATTTGACCTACCCTATACATAATTTTCGTCGACCTCTATCTTTGCCCTAGCCTATGTCCGAAAATTGCAGCAACTTTGGAGCACCAATGGCGTCCCAAAACAGCAACTTTCATGGCCAAAATCCTCCAAGTCGACAAGCACCAACATCAAGCAACACTAGCCGAAACTTCCCTTTGCTTGATGTGGCCAAATTGCCATCCAATGAAGGAGAGAATTCATCATCTTCGACCAGCAGCTCTCATGCCTTAATCCAAGCTCAAACAACTTTGAAATCAAACATGGTAACACCCAAGTCGACATCTCCACAAGGTACAAGCCTTAAATTTCAACTTTGCTTTAATTTTAAGCTAGTTTAAGGCATATATGCGGCATAACCTAGATCAATTAGGTTCACCAAGCAAGCATGCCGATTGATGAAGATTTAGGGCTAAGATCATGTCGACATGATCATGTAAAAATTTGAAACAATTCGGCCTAGGCATTAGTCCAAATTGCTTAGTAATTTTCGGCATAAACCATAGATTAGCCAAAAATTTCATCAAGTTAGATCATTTCATGAAACTTGGAAGTTGTTTGCATGAAACCATGATCAAACTTGCATGAATAGCAAAAACCCTAGCCAATGCCGCAAACCGTAATTGCATATAGTAGGATTAGGGTAGCAAAATTGCTAGTTTTTGTATGTGATTTTCGGCATAAACCCTAATTTAGCCAAAGATCAAACTAGATAAATTCATGGAATCATGTAACATATTACATGAAAAATTGATCAAAATTTGATGAGAAGTAAAAACCCTAATTTTGCCGCAAACCCTAATGCATGGGCGGCAAAATTATTGAATTTTATATACAATTTTTGGCACAAACCCTAAGTTTGCCAAAAATTGGTATTTGGTTGGATCAATTCATGAAATCATATAGCATATCGCATGAAAATTAATCAAAATATGATAAAGGGACTAAACCCTAGTTTTGCCGCAAACCCTAGTAATGGTCCAAGGGCTTATCATGGTCTTGAAGAGCACAATGGAGCTAATGGAGATCATTCCTCGGATAAACATGGAGATCTCTTGGATATTCAAGAAGCTGCTATGGTTGATCTCGGATTGAAGGAAAACTTGGAGGAGCATGGATATGCCACCATCGCACATGGCCAAGCACTTGACCGGCCACACCAGCTACATGACCCGGCCATGCCGATCGCACATGCCCGGCCACACCGGCCACATGACCTGGCCATGCCCATGCACAACCGGCCGTGCGATCCTCTAGCCATTCCGTCCGGGCCAATGACAAGGGCACGGGCTAAAAGGTTTAAGGATGCTTTAGTGGGTTTTGTAAGATCTCATCTTGAAGAATTGAAGACCATTGAAGATCCATTGGACCGTTTTGAAGACCACACACCAAGGAATATTCCATGCGATTCCATGGTGTGCACCATGATTTCCATCGATGGACCTTAAGGCTTACATTATGTAATTCGGCCAATTAGGCATTTATTCTATCTTATATTAGTTATTTATTTAGTATAGAAGACATTGGGTTGGGCCTTGTTTGACTAAGTCCAATCCTTGTTTAATTAAGTTATGTATTTACTTTTCCTAGTAGGATAAGGAGTAGGTAATTTCCTTGATCCTTCCTTTATGTAATGTTTTTCCTTATAGCTTTAGGAGAAGGGTTATGCGTCCCCTACTATTATATAAAGGGACCATCCCCCTCTTGTAAACATAAGTTAAGTTGAGTTGATTAATAAAGTTGAGGATTATTTTCCCAAATTGATTATCTTAGCTTCATTGTTCTAGTTTGAGCAAACTTAGGGTTCTTCAATCTTGTAGAGTCCTAGCAAACAATTAGGTTGTGATTGCTTAATTGTTTGTGAATCTTGTAATCTTAGGTGTTCAATTGCAGGTCTAATTGAAGACTTAGGGCCGACGAACGAAGAGAGCTTGCTTTGTGAAGGTTGTCGACATACTTGTCTAGAAGTTGAAGAAGTTCAAGTAGATTCTTCGCAGGTCTCAAGGATAGATTTGAATCTAATATAACTAGATTCGTATCAATTGGTAATCAGAGCATAGGTTGTCATCTTCAATCGGTAAATCTACCCTTCTATTCATCATTCATCAAGTTTTCATCCATCAAAATTCATCAAAGTTCTTATCGCACCACCTTCATGAAAAATCCAAAAATTCAGCAACTTTGAAAATTCATAACCGATTCATCTTAACTCTATTTGCTTTGAAATTTCAGATTTGAGTTCCTTATTACTAGTAGTTATATCGAAAAATATCAAAAAAAATTCGACCAGAAACTTGTGATTTTTGTTCCGGATTCGTTTGAGCTCGGAAAGCTTTGAAATTTGAGCTATAAACTTCTTTTAGTGTGATCTTTCTGGGAAAAATACTGAAAGAAATCAAAAAAATCTCTAGCTCTAATCGCAATTTTGGGTTCTAGGGTTTAATCAAGGTTATTTGGGAATTAGGGTTTATCTTGTGCAATTGATTCAATTTGTTGCAATTGACCCTAATTGATTGTGTAATTGAGATTCTTGGGTTGTTTTTGCTGTGAATTGAGAAGTAATTTGAAGAATTTTAGGTTACAAACCCTATTGGATACAAGTGGTACAAAATAGGAGATAAGTGGTACTAGGGTTGATACGAATCTAGTTGTAATTGGTCCAAATCCACCTTAGAGACCCGCCTAAGATCAACTTGAATCACCAAACTTCTAGATGTGTATGTCGACAATCTTCACTTGATAAATCTTCCTTCGTTCGTCGGCCTTAGACCTCCAAGTCGACCTGCACTTGAACACCTAAGATCACAAGATTCACAAACAACCAAGCAATCACAACTTAATTGTTTGCTAGGACTCTACAAGATTGAAGAACCCTAAGTTTGCTCAAACTAGAACAATGAAGCCAAAGAAATCGATTTGGGTATAAACCTCTCAACTTTATTGATTAACTTGACTTGTGTTTACAAGAGGGGGATGGTCCCTTTATATACTAGTAGGGGACGCATAACCCTTCTCCTAAAACTAAAAGGAAAACATTACATAAAGGAAGGAACAAGGAAATAGCCTACTCCTTGTCCTACTAGGAAAAGTAAATACATAACTTAATTAAGCAAGGATTGGACTTAGTCAAACAAGGCCCAACCCAATGTCTTCTAAACTAAATAAATAACTAATCTAAGATAGAATAAAGGCCCATGAGGCCGAATTACACAATGCCAAAGCCTAATGCTTCATCGATTTCAAGTAAGGTAAACACCTTGGAATCGATGGGAATATTCTTGGTGATGTCGACTTCAATGCCTTCCAAATGTTCTTCAATGGACTCTAAACCTCCAAGATGAGATCTTACAAAGCCCAATAAAGCTTCCTTGAACCTTTTAGCCCGAGCCCTAGTCATTGGACCTTGCGGAATGGCTAAAGGATCAAAAGGCCGGTCTTGTCCGGATGGCCCAATCGATGGCCGGTTGTGGCCGGTTGGTGCGCCAAGCGATGGCCGGTTGTGGCCGGACATGTCCATGTCGCGTGGCCAGTGATGGCCGGGCATCTCCGAGTCGCGTGGCCGGGCTTCTCCAAGTCGCATGGCCGGTCACTCGCGCCTCCAACTCCATGCTCCTCCAAGCTAGCATCGATCACATCTCCTTGATCTTCATTGGTTCCAATGTGTTCTTCTAAGCCATGATAAGCCCTTGGCGCATCATCCCCTCTCCCTTGAAGAGGATTTTTCCTCAAATCTGCATCACTATCAAACAAGGATAAGTCTGAAACATTAAAAGTAGCACTTACATTGCCATATTCACTAGGAAGATCTAGCTTGTAGGCATTGTTGTTGATCCTCTTCAAGACTTGGAATGGACCATCTCCACGAGGTAAGAGCTTAGACTTTCTCTTTTCAGGGAACCTCTCCTTCCTTAGATGCAACCAAACCCAATCCCCGGGTTCAAAGATGACTTCCTTGCGCCCTTTGTTAGCATTCTTCATGTAGTGTTGTGTCTTCTTCTCAATTTGAGCTCGAACCCAAGCATGAAGTTCTCTAACATATCCGGCCTTCCTTTGTCCATCCATGTCGACTTGCACACTCAATGGTAAACTCAACAAATCCAATGCGGTTAAAGGATTAAAGCCATACACAGTTTCAAAAGGTGAACATCCAGTGGTGCTATGTATGCTTCTATTATATGCAAATTCGACATGAGGTAGACAATCCTCCCAAGTTCTTAAGTTCTTTTTAATTAAAGCCCTAAGAAAAGTAGACAAAGTCCTATTAACTACCTCGGTTTGACCATCGGTTTGTGGATGACAAGTAGTAGAAAATAACAACTTAGTTCCTAACTTAGCCCATAAAGTTCTCCAAAAGTGACTTAAGAACTTAGCATCTCTATCACTTACAATCGTTCTAGGCATTCCATGTAGTCTAACAATTTCCTTAAAGAACAAATTAGCTACATTAATGGCATCATCCATTTTAGTACATGCAACAAAGTGAGCCATCTTAGAAAACCTATCAACAACCACAAAGATAGAATCTTTACCTCTCCTAGAACGAGGTAAACCTAACACAAAGTCCATGCTAATATGAGTCCATGGTTCATGAGGAATAGGCAAAGGAGTATACAATCCATGCGGTTTAGATGTAGATTTAGCTTGCAAACAAACAATGCAACTAGCAACATACTTTCCTACATCATGTCGCATCTTAGGCCAAAAGAAGTGTTCATGCAATATATCATATGTTCTATCAACTCCAAAGTGACCCATTAAACCCCCTTCATGCGATTCCTTCAAGAGCAATATGCGCAAAGAACAAGAAGGCACACACAATCTAGATTCCTTAGACAAAAATCCATCATGCTTATAATACTTCCCAAATCCAGAATTTTCACATGCTTTAAATATTTCACTAAAGTAAACATCACTTGCATATAATTCCTTAATATACTCAAAACCAAGAAACTTAGAATCAAGCATGGAAAGTAAAACATACCTCCTTGATAACGCATCGGCTACCACATTCTCTTACCTTTTTTGTATCGCACAACATAAGGAAAGCTCTCGATGAACTCACTCCACTTAGCATGCCTCTTGTTTAGCTTTTGTTGGCCTCTTAAATACTTTAAGCTCTCATGATCCGTATGAATCACGAATTCCTTAGGCCAAAGGTAGTGTTGCCAAGTTTGCAACGCCCTCACAAGAGCAATAGGTTGGATAGTTCAATGCAGCCCCATTCAATTTCTCACTAAAGTAAGCGACGGGTTTCCCTCCTTGCATTAAAACAGCTCCAATTCCAACCCCTGATGCATCACATTCAATCTCAAAAGTATTGTTGAAGTTAGGTAAAACAAGCAAAGGAGCATTAGTTAGTTTATCCTTCAACGTCTCAAATGCTTCTTGTTGTTCATCTCCGCACTTGAATGGTGCATTCTTCTTCATAACGCTTGTAATAGGGGCGGCTAAGGTGCTAAAGTCCTTAACAAACCTCCTATAGAATCCGGCTAGTCCATGAAAAGATCTTACTTGTCCAATGTTGGTGGGTGTTGGCCATTCTTTGATTGCCTTGATCTTTTCTTCATCAACCTCTATACCTTGCGATGAAACCACAAAACCAAGAAAAACAAGCTTGTTTGTGCAAAAGGTGCACTTCTTAAGGTTAGCATGCAATTTCTCAAGTCTAAGTACATCTAACACACATCTTAGATGCTTAACATGCTCATCTAGGTTTCGGCTATACACAAGTATATCATCAAAATAAACAACAACAAACTTGCCAATAAAAGCTCTTAAAACATGGTTCATTAATCGCATGAATGTACTAGGTGCATTAGTCAATCCAAAAGGCATAACTAACCATTCATACAACCCTAATTTAGTTTTAAAGGCAGTTTTCCATTCATCACCTTCTTTCATGCGAATTTGATGATAGCCACTCTTAAGATCAATTTTAGAAAATAAGCAAGCACCATGCAATTTATCAAGCATATCATCTAATCTAGGAATAGGGTGACGATACTTTACCGTGATGTTGTTTATTGCCCTACAATCAACACACATTCTCCAAGTCCCATATTTCTTAGGAACAAGCAGCACAGGAACGTCACATGGAGAAAGGCTTTCACACACAAAACCTTTTTGAAGTAGCTCACCAACTTGCTTCTCCAATTCCTTTGTTTCTTCAGGATTTGTCCTATAAGCTGGCTTATTTGGAATTTGCGCCCCAGGGATGAAGTCGATTTGATGTTCAATCCCCCTAATTGGTGGTAAACCACTAGGAATCTCCTCAGGAAACACATCTACATAATCACTCAAAAGAGAAACAATGTTGCTTGGAAGCTCGCTTTCCAAGTGGTTAGTGCTCACAAGTGTATATTTAAGCAAAAGCAAGATCAAAACAGAATTATCATTCAAAGCTTCTTTAATCTCACTTTTAGTAGCTAACATACACTCCTTATTAACCTTCTTAGATCTATCATGCTTAACTATATCACAGTTCTTATCTAAATTAGAATGATTAGTCTTTTCTTTAGCCCTAAATTCCGAATCTAGCTTAGCAAAATCCTCTTTCAATTTCAATTGATCTTTTAAAGCTTCTTGAGGTGATAACGGAATAAAAGTAAAGGGCTTCTTACCACACATAAGAGTATATTGGTTCGTCTCACCATCATGTTGAACTTTGTTGTCATATTGCCATGGTCGTCCAAGTAGTACATGGCATGCTTGCATGGGTAAGATATCACACAATACATCTCCTTTGTACCTGCCCAAACAAAGAGAAACTAAAACTTGTTTGTTAACCCTAATTTCCTCCTTATCGTTGATCCATCCCAAACTATAAGGTTTAGGGTGTCTTGTAGTGGGTAATTGCATCTCCTTCACCAAATAAACACTAGCTATGTTTGTACAACTCCCACCATCAATAATCACACTACTAGGCTTCCCATTCGCATACATCCTAGTATGAAACAAGTTCTCCCTTTGGTTGTTCACATCATCTTTCACATAGGCACTCAAAGTTCTCCTAGCAGCTAAACTTCTAAGTGCAAATCCGTCACCATCATCACTATCATCATGCGCATCTCCTTCATCATCTCCATCACCACTTGATCCAAGCGCAATATATTCATCTTCACTTACAATCTCGCCATTGTCATTAGTAAGCATGACTTTCTTGTTAATGCAATCTCTTGCAAAGTGTCCGTATCCTTGACACTTGAAACACTTTACATAGCTTTTAGAAGATGAGCTAGATGAAGATTTAGAATCGGCTTTAGGGGCATAACCTTTTGCGCAGACTCCTTTTCCTTTGATGACTTCTCATCCTTCTTGATTGGAGTTTTCCATGAGCTTGATGATGATGATGTAAAGCTCTTCTTATTCCTTTTTATTTGGCTTTCGGCCTTCAAAGCATGTTGAAGCAATTCCTCAACCTCATAGTGTTGTTGCATCTCCACAATATCATGAATTCCTCTATTCAATCCCGCCAAGAATCTAGCTATAGTAGCTTGTGGAGCTTCATCGATCTCGGCCCTTGACATCAACAACATCATCTTGGAGTAGTATTCATCAACACTCCTAGTTCCTTGCCTCAAAGATTGCAACTCTTGGTAAAGACCATTAGTGTAAAAGCTTGGAACAAACCTCTTCCTCTTGTAACTCTTTAGACCCAACCAAGTATTGATCGGCCTTTCCAAGTTTCTCCTTCTTGTTTGCACCAATTGATTCCACCAATTCAAAGCATTCTCCGTGAATTCAAGAGTAGCAATTTGTACCTTCTTTGGCTCGGCATGAGGATAGTAATCGAAATACATATCCAATTTCGACTCCCACTCCAAGTAATCGGATGGAGACCCTCTCCATTGAATTTAGGGATTTTGTACTTGATGTTGTCTTTAGGCTCCTCTCTCTCAATTCCTCTCCTAGGCCGCATGTTGTCATTATGAGCTTGCCCACCAAGATCTTGTTGCCTTAGTCTCTCCATGGGATCGTTTCTAGCAATTTGCCTCGGTGGTGGAGGATGATCCTCATTGTTGATTGCGGCATTAGCTCCTTGTTGAGCTTGCGGATTTTGAGTTTCCAATGCCTCCAATCATGTTGTCATGGTGCCAAGTTGTCGTATAATTTGTTGCAACATGGCATTAGTATTCTCTCCTTGATTTTGCTCTTCTTGTCTATCTCCCATTGTATCTACAAAAGGAACAAAAATTAGTAATAAAAATCCTCACAAGTGTGTGTGTGCTTATACCTTTGACTTGTGCTCTCGTGTTTGTACTCAAGTCCTATGGATTGGCGGTCCACTACTCTCTTAATGATCTCACAAGATTTGCCTTTTACTAGCTTTAATAGGCCTAATAAGAGCAACTCCTAGAGCAGTCCTTTCTTCTCGTGACCTACTTGAGGAACAAACAATTAATAGCAAAGTTATTTGTGAATCAAAAGAAAAGTGATCTTAAACCAAAGCAAACCACTTGATGCAGGCTCCTTATGTCGAAATTCTTCTCCAAAGTTGCTGCACAAAAACTTAATCACAAGCACAATCACAATATCAATCGATTAGCATAAACCCTAGTACCACTTGTCTCCTATTTTGTACCACTTGAATCCAATAGGGTTTATGACCTGAAATTCTTCAAATCAAATCACAATTAACAGCAAAAGCAATTCAAGGATCTCAATTACACAATCAATTAGAGCTATTGCAACTAATTAGATCAATTGCACAAGAAAACCCTAATCCCCAAATTTCCCAAACTAAGAACCCTAGTTCCTGAAAAATATCGATAACAGAACATATTTTTTTGATTTTTTTCAATATTTTTCCCAGAAATATCACACCAAAATAAGTCTAAAGCTCAAATTTCACAGCTTTCCGAGCTCAAACGAATCCAGAACAAAAATCACATGTTTCTGGTCGAATTTTTTTTATTTTATTTTATTTTATTTATATTTTTCGATATAACTACTAGTTATGAGGGACTCAAATCTGAAATTTCAAAGCAAAACGATGTAAGATGAATCGGCTATGAATTTTTGAAGTTTCTGAATTTTTGAATTTTCAAGAAGGGTGGTGCGATGAGTGTGTGGGTGAAATCGATGGGATGAATGATGAGTAAAAAGATAGATTTACCGATTGAAGATGATAAACCTAAGCTCTGATTACCAATTGATACGAATCTAGTTGTAATTGGTCCAAATCCACCTTAGAGACCCGCCTAAGATCAACTTGAATCACCAAACTTCTAGATGTGTATGTCGACAATCTTCACTTGATAAATCTTCCTTCGTTCGTTGGCCTTAGACCTCCAAGTCGACCTGCACTTGAACACCTAAGATCACAAGATTCACAAACAACCAAGCAATCACAACTTAATTGTTTGCTAGGACTCTACAAGATTGAAGAACCCTAAGTTTGCTCAAACTAGAACAATGAAGCCAAAGAAATCGATTTGGGTATAAGCTTCTCAACTTTATTGATTAACTTGACTTGTGTTTACAAGAGGGGATGGTCTCTTTATATACTAGTAGGGGACGCATAACCCTTCTCCTAAAACTAAAAGGAAAACATTACATAAAGGAAGGAACAAGGAAATAGCCTACTCCTTGTCCTACTAGGAAAAGTAAATACATAACTTAATTAAGCAAGGATTGGACTTAGTCAAACAAGGCCCAACCCAATGTCTTCTAAACTAAATAAATAACTAATCTAAGATAGAATAAAGGTCCATGAGACCGAATTAGACAATGCCAAAGCCTAATGCTTCATCGATTTCAAGTAAGGTAAACACCTTGGAATCGATGGGAATATTCTTGGTGATGTCGACTTCAATGCCTTCCAAATGTTCTTCAATGGACTCTAAACCTCCAAGATGAGATCTTACAAAGCCCAATAAAGCTTCCTTGAACCTTTTAGCCCGAGCCCTAGTCATTGGACCTTGCGGAATGGCTAAAGGATCAAAAGGCCGGTCTTGTCCGGATGGCCCAATCGATGGCCGGTTGTGGTCGGTTGGTGCGCCAAGCGATGGCCGGTTGTGGCCGGACATGTCCATGTCGCGTGGCCGGTGATGACCGGGAATCTCCGAGTCGCGTGGCCAGTGTTGGCCGGGCTTCTCCAAGTCGCATGGCCGGTCACTCGAGCCTCCAACTACATGCTCCTCCAAGCTAGCATCGATGACATCTCCTTGATCTTCATTGGCTCCAATGTGTTCTTCTAAGCCATGATAAGCCCTTGGCGCATCAAGGGTTTTGCTAATCGTTTGAATTGTTTGATTTGTGGTTGAATTATGTTTTTGTGCAGCAAGTTTGGAGAAGGAATTCGACATCAAGGGCCTGCATAAGTGGTTTCGTTTTGGTTTAAGATCACTTTCCTTTGATTCACAAAAATTTTGCTACTAATTGTTTGTTCCTCAAGTAGGTCACGAGAAGAAAGGGGTCTCTAGGAGGTTCTCTTATTAGGCCTATTGAAAGCTAGTAAAAGGGATAATCTTGTGAGATCATCAAGAGAGTAGTGGACCGCCAATCCATAGGAATTGAGTGCAAATACGAGAGCACAAGTCAAAGGTATAAACACACACACACTTGTGAGGAATTTTTACTACTAATCTTTGTTCTTTTTGTAGGTACAATGGGAGATAGAAAAGAAGAGCAAAATCAAGAAGTAAATACGAATGCCATGTTGCAACAAATCATGCAACAACTTGGAACCATGACAACGAGATTGGAGGCATTAGAAACTCGAAATCCACAAGCTCAACAAGGAGCCTATGCCGCAAACAACAATGAAAGAATTCAACCTCCACCAAGACAAGTTGTTCCTCGGATGGATCCAATGGAGAGATTGAGGCAACAAGAGCTTGGAGATCAAGCAATCAATGAGAATAGGCGGCCTAGGTGGGGAATTGAAAGAGAAGAGCCTAAAGACAACATCAAGTATAAAATCCCTAAATTCAATGGGAGAGGGTCTCCATCCGATTACTTGGAGTGGGAGTCGAAATTGGATATGTACTTTGATTATCACCCTCATGCCGAGCCAAAGAAGGTGCAAATTGTTACTCTTGAATTTACGGAGAATTTTTTAAATTGGTGGAATCAACTAGTGCAAGTAAGAAGAAGAAATTTGGAAAGACCTATTGATACTTGGTTGGCATTAAAGAACTTTATGAGGAAGAGATTTGTTCCAAGCTTTTATACTAATGGTCTCTACCAAGAATTGTAATATTTGAGGCAAGGAAAAAGGAGTTTTGATGAATACTACTCCGAGATGATGTTGTTGATTTTTAGGGCCAAAGTTGATGAAGCTCCAAAAGCCACTATCGCAAGGTTTTTGGCGGGGTTGAATAGAGAAATTCATGACATGGTGGAGATGCAACAACAATATGATGTTGAGGAATTGCTTCAACATGCATTGAAGGCCAAAAGCCAAGTAAAGAGGAATAAGAAGAGTTTTGCATGATCATCAAGCTCATGGAAAACTCCAATCAAGAAAGATGAGAAATCATCCAACAAAGAAAAGGAGTTAGCGCAAAAGGGGTCAAGCCCTAAGACCGATTCTAAGTCTTCATCGAGTTCATCTTCTAAGAATCATGTTAAGTGCTTTAAGTTTCAAGGATATGGACATTATGCTAAGGATTGCGTTAACAAAAAGGTTATGTTCATGAATGACAATGGGGAAATTGAGAGTGAAGATGAGGAATTTACACTAGGGTCTAGTGGTGATGGAGGCGATGAAAGAGGATTTGATGAGGATGATGATGATGGTTCAACACTGGCACTAATGAACTTAGTTGCAAGAAGAACTTTAAGTGCCTATGTTAAAGGAGATGTGCACAATCAAAGGGAGAATTTGTTTCATACTAGGCTGTATGCTAATGGGAAGCCTAGTAGTGTGATCATTGATGGGGGAAGTTGTACAAACATAGCTAGTTTGTACCTAGTGACGGAGTTAGCATTACCTACCACTAAACACCCTAAACCCTATAGTTTAGGATGGTTTAATGATAGAGAGGAGATTAAGGTTAACAAACAAGTTTTAGTTTCTCTTTCTTTGGGCAGGTACGATGACAAGGTGCTGTGTGATGTGCTACCAATGTAAGCATGCCATGTCTTACTTGGTCGACCATGGCAATATGACAACAAGGTCCATCATGATGGCGAGACAAATAAGTATTCCTTTATGTGTGGTAAGCGTCCTATTACTTTGATTCCTTTATCACCTCAAGAAGCTTTAAAAGATCAAATAAAAGTGAGGGATGAATTTGCTAAATTGGAATATGAATTTAGGACTAAAGAAAAGGGTAAACTTGTTAGTACTAGTATGAATTGCGTTGATAGTAAATCTGATTTGGTTGATAAGCATGCTAGTTCTAAGAAGGTTAATAAGGAGTGTATGTTAGCTACTAAGAGTGAGATTAAAGAAGCTTTGAATGATAATTCTGTTTTGATCTTACTTTTGCTTAAATATACACTTGTGAGCACTAACCACTTGGAAAAATAGCTTCCAAGCAACATTGTTTCTCTTTTGAGTGATTATGTAGATGTGTTTCCTGAGGAGATTCCTAGTGGTTTACCACCAATTAGGGGGATTGAACATCAAATTGACTTCATCCCTGGGGCGCAAATACCTAATAAGCCAGCTTATAGGACAAATCCTGAAGAAACAAAAGAATTGGAGAAGAAAGTTGGTGAGCTACTTAAAAAAGGGTTTGTGCGTGAAAGCCTTTCTCCATGTGCATTTCCTGTTTTGCTTGTTCCTAAAAAGGATGGAACTTGGAGAATGTGTGTTGATTGTATAGAAATAAACAACATAACGATAAAGTATCGTCACCCTATTCCTAGATTAGATGATATGCTTGATGAATTGCATGGTGCTTGCTTATTTTCAAAGATTGATTTAAAAAGTGGCTATCATCAAATTCGCATGAAAGAGGGTGGTGAATGGAAAACTGCCTTTAAAACTAAGTTAGGGTTGTATGAATGGTTAGTTATGCCTTTTGGATTTACTAATGCACCTAGTACATTCATGCGATTAATGAATTATGTTTTAAGAGCTTCTATTGGCAAGTTTGTTGTTGTTTATTTTGATGATATACTTGTGTATAGCCGAAACCTAGATGAGCATGTTAAGCATCTAAGATGTGTGTTAGATGTACTTAGGGTTGAGAAATTATATGCTAACCTTAAGAAGTGCACCTTTTGCACAAACAGGTTTGTTTTTCTTGGTTTTGTGGTGTCATCGCAAGGTATAGAGGTTGATGAGGAAAAGATCAAAGCAATCAAAGATTGGCCAATTCCCAAAAACGTTGGTCAAGTGAGATCTTTTCATGGACTACCCGGATTCTATAGGAGGTTTGTAAAGGACTTTAGCACCTTATCCGCACCTATTACTAGTGTGATGAAGAAGAATGCACCATTCAAGTGGGGAAAAGAACAACAAGAAGCATTTGAGACCTTGAAGGAAAAATTAACTAATGCTATCCTTCTATTCTTCAATCGGTAAATATATCCTTCTATTCATCTATCATCAAGTTTTTCATCCATCTCATTCATCTTCTTGAAAATTCAAAAAAATCAGAAACTTTGAAAAATCATAGCCGATTCATTAGGGCTTCAATCGAATTGAAATTTCAGATTTGAGTCCTTCATACCTTTTAGTTATATCGAAAAATATCAAAAAAAAAAAATTTCGACCAGAAACTTGTGATTTTTGTTCTGGATTTGTTTCAGCTCGGAAAGCTTTGAAATTTGAGAGTTAGACTTCTTTTAGTGTGATCTTTCTGGGAAAAATACTGAAAAAAATAAAAAAAAATCTGTAGCTCTAATCGCAATTTTGGATTTTAGGGTTCTTATCAAGTTATTTGGGGATTAGGGTTTTGTTTGTGCAATTAACCCTAATTGAGTGTTTGATTGAGTATCTTGGGTTGCTTTTGCTGTGAATTGAAGTTTAATTTAAAGAATTTCAGGTTTGAAACCCTATTGGAAACAAGTGGTATAAATTGGATTCAAGTGGTACTAGAGTTTTCTAATCGAATTGAATTGTTTGATTTGTGCTTGAATTGAGTTTTTGTGCAGCAAGTTTGGAGAAGGAATTCGACATCAAGAGCCTGCATAAGTGGTTTGGTTTTGTTTTAAGATAACTTTCCTTTGTGTCGCAACGTCCGGGTCCGGGGAGTACCGGATCTTACCGCTGAACGACTTTTAAAGGAGGATCCTACCCCTTACTGAGTTCTAGGAGTCGCCACTAATCTTTTTTGCCTGGGTGTGATTAGCCACCTATCCAATTATTAAGTTTAATATTAACTTATGCTGGGCAAAGGTAACACTAAACCTAATAAAGTCTACTTAACCAGAGATTCTATGGTCCGGGAGTCGGGTACGCGTGGGGAAGGATTAGCACCCCCACGACGCCCGTCAAAAGACGGCACTGACTAGTCTAGACTATTGTGGGTTTCTATTATCGGTTGTCTGTATTCCTAAAATTTCTCACGCATTTAAGCCCTTTTATTAATCCTTAAACTTAGGCAAAATAAACAAGCAAAAACGGGTTTTGAATTTTCAAAATAAGAATGTTGGGAACTTTCCCATTTTTCTGTTTTGTTCTCTTTTTGGGCTCCTCATGATGAGGATTTTCTTTAAAACTTACCATTAAAACAATTACTTTTCTTGAAAACTGTTATTTGTCGGCAACTTTCCCTTCTTTTGAAAACTAAAAAAAAAGACTCTTTTTGATTAATTGATTTTGTCTTTCGAAAAAACAAAGAGAACAAATACAAGCGCAAACTCTTTTTAATTTTCGAAAAGGTTTTTTTATTCTATCTTTTTTGATTTGGTTAGCAACTAATTCTCTTTTTGTTTTTTAATTGACTCAATTACCCTGAATTAAGCCCTTATTACTGATTGTCTTTCTTTGATTCTTAACTGACTCAATTACCCTGAATTAAGCCATTTTATTTTCCCTAATCTCTGTTTCTAACTAAACTTAATTACCCTGAATTAAATTGCTTATTACTTAATTACCCTGAATTAAGTTGATTACTGATTGACTTAATTACCCTGATTTAAGTTGATTACTGACTCACTTAATTACCCTGAATTAAGTTGATTACTGATTGACTTAATTACCCTGATTTAAGTTGATTACTGACTCACTTAATTACCCTGAATTAAGGTTGATTACTGACTTACTTAATTACCCTGAATTAAGTTGCTTACCGACTCACTTAATTATCCTGAATTAAGTTACTGCCTTACTTAGTTTTCCTGAACTAAGTTACTAACTGAATTACTTAATTACCCTGAATTAAGGTTGATTACTGACTTACTTAATTACCCTGAATTAAGTTGCTTACCGACTCACTTAATTACCCTGAATTAAGTTACTCGTTGAACTACTTAATTACCCTGAATTAAGTTACTTATTAACTCACTTAATTACCCTGAATTAGAGTTGAACTACTTAATTACCCCGAATTAAGTTGATTGCTGACTCACTTAATTACCCTGAATTAAGTTACTCATTAACCGATTCATCTTTCATACTTCTTACACCTTGATCTTGATCTCTTTCAAAATTTAATCTTTGATTAATCACTGGATTTAGTCTTGCAATGCGAAGATGCATATGATGCATGAAAATCCGATTTCAATTTTAATTACCCATTAATTATACGAGGAATGCCTTTGATCGCCTCCCAATAAATGGTAAACGATCTCCGGACATTTCCAAGCCTCCGGGAGAAGGCGAACAAACTTAGACACGCATGAATAAGTCGCCCGCCTTTCCCATCACGGGAGTCTCTTTAATTGATCTCAAATGCACATAGTAACTTGCAACAATTTATGAAAAATAAACATGAATATGAATGCTTAACTATCACTTTTCATTTTTTCTAAAAATATTGACAACCTAAATTATTTACTTAATTAAAAAAACCAAGAACTTAACTTGAATTAAACCTACTCACAAATCCTGGACTAAAAGGCCAAATTTCGTTCTTGACTCCCAAGACCTAATCTTTTTAATGAAATATCATATTTTGAATTCTAACTTATCAAGATTAAACCTTCCTAAAATAAAGATCTAATTTTTATTCGTTACCAAGATTAAAACTAGATTTAATAAACTAAACTATAGGGCATAAAAATTGATTAACTGAATTAATAAATGAGGGCTAAATTGATAAAGGTAACAACTTTACCCCCTGAATCGCTGAAAATGCCTGAACTTTTTGCCAAAACACCGCCGTTTTGTCCAAGCACGCCTTTATCTTCTTCTTCTTCTTCTTCCCTCAACCCTGTCTCTTTCCTTCAAACTCGACTCTTCCCTTCTCACGCTTCAAACCAGTAAACTCTCCAACCAGAACCACCGTTCAAAGCTACGCTGACCACCAAAGTCCCCAAAATGCCTAAAGTCTTTTCCTTTCTCCCCACAAGGTCGAAACCCAACACTGAACACGCCGAAATCGACACACTGCACTACCTGAAACCTAAACCACCGTAACTCAGTGAGAGCAACCGCCAGACTCCTCTAAACCCCAACCTCAGACTCTCACAGCGATCTAGGCCGAGACCCCAAAGCGAATCTAAACGAAGACACCTAAGAGCTAAACAGGGAAGCAACTGGAAAACGAGACAACGAAGGAAAAAGGAACGAGATCTATCCAGGATTCCTTGCGAATATTTGAGATGAATCTCAAGCTAGGTAATTCCTTTGCTCAAAACCTTGTTCCTTTTTCTTTCAATCTTCCCTTCTATTTTTTCGTATTTTCTGTCAAAATGTAGAAAAAAAAAACCTAGACTTTCAATGCTAAGAACCCTAGATCTCAGCCCACAAAGAACCCTAATTTTTTTAGAAATTCCGCCCCCTCCCCCTCTTCTTGATGAAAATATCCTATATATATATATATCTGTCCTCAAATCTCATTTTCACCGTATGTTCATTTGCTAACCCTACTATTCCTTTCTTCCACTTTTGCCCAATTTGTCTCTTGTTGATTATGAACTGACAATGTATGTAAATCAGTGTTTGAGTCTGAATATGCCCTTTATTTGTCTCTTAGTGCAGGTGGCCCTTTTTTGCAAACGTGTGGAGCGATTGCAGTGAAGTTCCTTGTTTTTTGTCTGCATCCACATGTATGAGTTGCTACTGCTAGTGACAGGACCCTAATTGCCAGTTATGAATTAAGCTGCTGAGGTGGACCAATAAAAACTCTTCAAGGTATAACTCTTTTGCTCTGCTTTGATTTCCTTCTTATAATGCACTAATCTTCTTCAATATTCGAATGGAAATGCTCTGCTTTGCTTTGTTGGATTTGGTGAGGAAACTGCCTGTTTAAATGCCACTGCTTTGTAAATGGTCATCTCGCATTTTCTCTCCAAACTTTTGGACTTAGATTCCATGCTGCTGTTTTCTTTCCTTGTGCTTGCTTCAATTTACAATGTAATGAATTGTCTTATGCCCCTTGAGATGTTGTCATTGCCTTATTGCCTTGAATTGACTACTGCCATTTTTGGATGGATTCTGTCAATTTGTCTTTGAATCTCCCTGCTCTCAATACTTTCGTTGCTCGTGGCCTTGCCTGTGCTGAAATTTCATGCCTTGGTCTCTGTTTGTTGCTTGCAACTGCAGTTTTAGGGCCTTTAATTCCAATACTTCCCTATTTTTTTTCTAACTGTTGGGCACTTCGAATCTGCAATTGAGAACATGAACTTGTGTGTATGTTTGTATGGCTGCCGGCTCAATTCCGTACAGCGTATTAGGCTCCATGTATACTGTCCATTAATGATTTTCCACCTGTATTCAACTGCTTGAACTCCATTGTCCTGCAACTTTGCTTCAACTTTTTATTCATTGTTTCTGCCTTGGAGAACTCTGTTTGTGCTTTGATCTTCACTGCCCCGTTGTTGCCTTGTTACTGAATTGTTCCAAAACATACCCTGTCTAACTTCTTTTATTCTTTCCCTTATTGCACAGAATCTCTCATGTGTTGCCCTGGCTTTGTTTGAGTTCCCTGTTTTCTTTGCCCTTGCATACATACTGAGTATACTATATTTCATTCCAGTTTTGTCTTGGCCATTTGACAAATGTACTGTTTCTGCCTCTTGTGAATTGGCCATACTTTGTATTTTGGTCATCTCGCACTCTGTCTCATGTCGAATTGCCCTTGTCTGCCTTGTTTGAATCTGCCCTCGTGCTCTGTTGCCATTGCTATATTTTCTTGCAAAGTTTGCATTCCATTTTCCTGAAATGGGGTGTTTGCTTGGGATATGATTTTGAAATGCTGTGTCATGTAGTCAAAGGGCTTCCCCTCTGTTTTGCTTGATACTTGATGCCATTTACTAACATGTTTGTTCCTGTTTCTTAATGGCTTCATCAACTTTTGAGGGTGAGAATAAATCTCATCTTTCGCACTTGATGTAGCCAACAACAAGTTCCTTTTCCCTAAGCACGAGTGCTCTGTTTGTTCTCCTCGCATGTATACCAACTGATGGTGTATGTGCCTTTTTGTATATGGGGAACATTTTGTGCTTCCTTTCTCTCTTGCAGGTTTCTAATTACCAAGACCAAGATTCATTTCAAATCTGACTTTGTGAAGAGGAGAAAATGCCAAATGCAATGCTATGTGAATGAAGATTGACTTTTTTTTCTCTTCTTTTTATTATTATTATTTTTTTCCGTAAGTGCTAATGCCAAATGTAAAATGAAATGTAAATGATTCTTTTTGTATTTTCAAACTTTAAGTGTGAGTGATGTATTATGATGTGCATGAAATTAAGAAATATGTAAGGCAGACTGTTTATACTATATGAGGTTATTTCAAATTCTAATATATCCTCTAATTATGGTATTTGATTTTAAGGGATTAATTAAACATTCCAAGTAAGAGAAAAAAAAGAAAAAAAATGCTCTATTAATCAAAATGCAAATCCCATTTATGCAACATCTAACTAAATACTAAATTGAGGGTTTATTAATCAGTGATCTAAATTGAGCTTGAGCTATATGATTTAAAATGCAACGATACCAAGTTACTATGTGAAATTAAGTCGTGAAATATGCAAAAATGCTAAAAGTGCACATTAAGTTTTTCTTTCAATGCTATCTAGATAACTAAAATGAATTAGCTAATCTAAATTGAAGGTGTACTAAAAATTACCAAAATGTCCCTAAGTATGCAAATGACCAAAATGCCCTTAGTGCAAGAATGACCAAAATGCCCCTATGCGACCCTGACGCCTATTGATTTAAATTGAAGGATATAGGACAAAAATGGGTGTCTACAAGCATTAAGAACTAGTAACAAGCACAACAAGCAATAATTTACCCATTGATTCTTAAATCTCTTGGAAGGAAGTATTAGTTCTCCTCCAATTGCTACAAACAATTAAATCTGAAGTATTAGTTCTAGTTCTAGACTTAATTTAGCTAATGTTGACTTAATTTATCAAGATAGTGTCGACTCCAATCCATCAAACCAAGCAACATAGGATTAAAACAGAGATTTAAGAAATACCTTAAACAATTCTCATATATAAGCACAAAATCTCACCATGATTTAGTCAAGAGATCAATTAAATTCTACATTGGAGAAAAGAAAAGGATTACTCACTCATGAATTGAGTGAGAATCCAAAGAAAAGAAGAAAAACTTAACTATGGATGAAGAAGAAGAGGGGGGTGACGGCTCCAAGACTATCTCCTCCAAATCTTCAAGCAATTCTACAATATTTTCTTATGAGAAGAGAATACATAAAAAGCTAGACCTAAGGTGGCTATTTATAGTGGAAAATAGCCTAAAGACTCCAATTAGACTTAGGATAGGACTCTAGGTCGGTTTCAACCCTTAACTTGGTCTCCAAGTTTGATTAAAAGTCTTCCCAACCGAAATTAGGGGTTAAAATCAGATCCTGGAATTTTCTGGAATCGTGCAGAGACTTCGACAGCAATTTTGGGCTCGAAAACGGCAGAAATGGACTTTAGTCAAAGAAAAGTTGTAGATCTCGGAGATAGCTTTCCACCGCCTACTCACATGCCTAGAACAGACATCTGAGTAGAAAGTTATGGCCTTTTTACTGAGACTGCGCTGAATCCTAATCCAACTAGGACTAGTATGCGGGAATATGCAGGAATTGGATATTTCCTTGGATATATGCGGCATAAATTGGTATTTTAACTCCAATTATAGGCTTATATGGGCTGAGTATTATTCCACATAAAATATTCAAAATTCCAAAGGCTTCCGGGCTTCATCTTGGCATATCTTCAATCTTTCGCGATTTAAGCTTGATCTGCAATTCTTGCTCCTTGGAAACAATTCTTCAATGATCTTAACATCTTCATATTATCTTCAAGAAATCTTCAAACGAGAACGCCGAATCTCCAAATCTTCACTCAAAATTACTTTGCTCATATCTGTGTAAAAAATCATCAAAATAACTCCAAAAGTAGTGAAAATTAACAAATTCCCACTTTTACATCTCTTAAAGACTCAAAACACAAATATTAACAAAATAAGATATATTAGAGCATAAATACATCCAAAAACATAATAAAATAGCCATAAAAATATGGTTGTTTTTGGCTTGATCATAATTTCCCCTACACTTAAACTTTGCTAGTCCCTTAGCAAATCAATGTGTAAGTTAATTAAAAATCATTTTTTTTTCAAAAGAATCAATTTTCCTTCACACATATATCAGGAACCAATTTAATTATGAAATCAAAATAGCAAAGAACAATAACAATACTTAATCAAAAGATCAAGAAATAACAAGCATCATCATTCTTAAGTAGCCATAATCAAAGTAGTTCTAATCACTTACCATTCTTCACATCTTATAACTACTTCTTCCTATAGGCTTGCATTTTCATCTTTCTCTCCATTAGTTAAAAGATTACAATATCATGAATACAAATCAAGGGTATTCGTGGGTTATAATAGTTTTCACGGGTAATTATTTTTGGAAAATTGAGGTTACTAACCTCTGAAGTGTTCATGATTAGGGGTTACTAGCGCCCTTTATTTTTTATTTTGAGGCTACTAGCACTTTTATTTTCAGAGGGACAATATTTCTGCAGTTCCATGCCTCTTATCCTCTTTCCACGGGTTACTAACTCCTTTTGTTTAAGACAAGAGTGACAACAATGAAAACACTTTTTTTTTTTTATGAAAACACATTTTTTAAAAACTACCCTTTATATAAATAGTCCCCCACACTTATTCTTGACATATCCATAACATGCTTTCTTAATTGTAATTTCAATCAAGATTTGACACAAGTTCTAGAAATAGATAATCATAATAGCAATGAATGAATAAGATCATATCACAAACTTCAATTATAACTAATTCTAAGAAATCAAACATCATGCTATAAATCAATCAATGAATAAAGCATTCTTAAAAATTCTAAGCATTCATCAATCATAATCAAATCAATAACTCAATATATGCATGAAAAATTCAAAAAGGTTTGAAAAATCTCAAAATTTTATGCTTCAAAAATCAAATTTTCGAATTTTTTTTTCAAAAATTGGGGAATAAAAGATCAAATCCAAAAACAATCAAATCCTATCCTAGGTTCTTATGCAAACTAACATATGACTCAATTAGTTTAGAAGACATTGGGTTGGGCCTTGTTTGACTAAATCCAATCCTTGCTTAATTAAGTTATGTTATTTACTTTTCCTAGTAGGACAAGGAGTAGGCAATTTCCTTGATCCTTCCTTTATGTTATGCCGCCCTTAAGGCTTTAGGATTAGGGTGAGGGGCGTCCCCTACTCCTATATAAAGGGACCATCCCCCTTTTGTAAACACAAGTTAAGTCAAGTTATCAATAAAGTTGAGAGGTTTATACACCCATATCGATTATTTGGCTTCATTGTTCTAGTTTGAGCAAACTTAGGGTTCTTCAATCTTGTAGAGTCCTAGCAAGCATTTAGGTTGTGATTGCTTAATTATTTGTGAATCTTGTGATCTTAAGAGTTCAATTGCAGGAATAATTGAGAGCTTAAGGGAAACGAACGAAGGGATCAAGCTTAGTGAAGATCATCGATTTTACTCATCTAGGAGAGTTGGTGCTTCAAGTCGACTCTGGTGGCTATTCAAAGGGTAGATTTGAATCTAACACAACTAGATTCGTATCAATTGGTAATCAGAGCATAGGTTGTCATCTTCAATCGGTAAATCTTTCCTTCTATTCATCTATCATCAAGTTTTTCATCCATATCATTCATCTTCTTGAAAATTCAAAAAAATCAGAAACTTTGAAAAATCATAGCCAATTCATCTTAACTCCAATCGACTTGAAATTTCATACTTGGAGCGCTCATACCTTGTAGTTTAATCTAAAAATATCAAAACAATCAAAAAAATATAAAAAAATTTTCGACCAGAAACTTGTGATTTTTGTTATGGGCTGGAAAGCTTTGAAATTAGAGATTTAGACTTCTTTTAGTGTGATCTTTCTGGGAAAAATACTGAAAAAAATTAAAAAAAAAAATTTGTAGCTCTAATCGCAATTTTGGATTCTTGGGTTACTTTGCAGGTTGTTTGGGGATTAGGGTTTATCTTGTGCAATTGATTCAATTTGTGGCAATTAACCCTAATTGAGTGTTTGATTGAGTATCTTGGGTTTCTTTTGCTGTGAATTAAGGTTTAATTTGAAGAATTTCAGGTTACAAACCCTGATCGAGCCAAAAACAACCCTTATTTTATGATAATTTTCCTATGCTTTTTGCTATTTTTATGTGGAATTTAACCCTATTTTGCATGTATTTGTGTTTTTAGGTCTTGAAGAGAAGAAAAATGGAAACTTGTTGTTTTACACTCTTTTTGGAGCTAAATTGGTGACTTTTTGCACAAATATGGACTTAGCAATTTGGAGTGAAGATTTGGAGATTTCGAAGTTCGTGTTTGAAGATTTATTGAAGACAATTTGGAGATTTGAAGACCAATGAAGAATTATTTCAAGAAGCAAGAATTGAAGATTTGGAGCTTATTTGCAAAGGATTGAAGCCAAGCCCAGAAGAAGCCCGGAAGTTAAGGATTTTGGATATTTTATATGGGATAATACTTAGACCATATAAGCCACAATTGGAGTTAAAATCCCAATTTGTGCTCCATATATCCAAAAGAATATCCAAAATCCCGTAATTTCCCGTAACTAGTCCTATTTGGACTAGGATTCAGCGCAGTCTCGGTAGAAAAGCCATAACTTTCTGCTCAGATGTCCGTTTTAGGCCCGTGAGTAGCCGTTGGAAAGCTAATTCCGAGATCTACAACTTTCTTTTGAAGTCCAAAACCCAGTTCTGCCATCGTCAAGTCCGAATCTTACGTCGAAGTTTCTGCAGAAATCCAGAAGATTCCAGGATCCTATTTTGACTTGGATTCTACTCTAGGAAGACTTTTAATCCAACTTGGAGTCCAAGTTAGACCCTAAAACGTCCTAGAGTCCTATCCTAGGTAGAATAGGAGTCTTTAGGTTATTTTTCCACTATAAATAGCCACCTTATGTAAGACAATCCTACACAATTCGCTTTCATCTTTTTTAGAAAATATTCTAGTTCTTTTTCTCTAGTTTTAAGCTAAGGGTGCCGCACCCTCTCTATGCATAGGGAGGTGCGGCAACCTTAGGATATTCAAGAGGAGGATTTCGCTTTCAAGTTTTGTAAGTTTTCTTAAGCCTCTCATGGATAATTCCAAATCCATGAGAAGCTAAATTCTTAATACTTCCTATCCTTTGGTGAATTCAATCAATTGATTATGGTGAGATTTTTGTGCTTATAATTTGATATTAGTTCTTGATTGGTAGTAGCCGAGTCTCTGTTTTAATCTTATGATCTTGATAGTTATTAATTTATGTGGCCAGTAAAGAGGTAGCTGGATAGATCTATAGTTAGATCAAACTTAGTTCTAGCCCTTTAGGTTTGATTATTGGTAACAAATTAGGTATGCTTAGCCGCAACCTAATGGGACAAACTTACCACTGACCGAGAAATTGCTTGGTGCCTGGTTTTACTTTTGTATGCATGTGCGAAAAATTAATTGTTCTTAATGCTTTATTCCTAAGTGGTCTTTAAGCCCTAGAACGGTAATTGATTGCTGAAGGAATAAAAGGGATAACTTAGTCTTAGTCGGCACTTTATCTAATATACATGTTAGGTTCGCCCAGACCAGTATCTTAGAGGACAAAGTATTGAATTCATCTTTTAAATCAAGGGTCCATAGTTAAATTGATTGATTCATACCATTGGAGAAGAAGTATGCCTTTTAATTATTGTTTTCTTTATAATCTGCTATAGATTTAGATTTAATTTACTTTGCTTTGTTTTAGTTTAAATTGCTTTCTTAAAATCCCCTGTTTTCTGTTTCAAAACTAATTTTTGGAAAAGATTTGTTCTTGGGAACAAAGTTCTTCACCCTTCTCTGTGGGATTCGACGCCTACTTGCCCTATCTACTTTAGTTAGGTTTTGTGGGGATTATTTTATGGTCATTGACGACACGATCAAACCCTATTGGAGACAAGTGGTACAAAATTGGAATTAAGTGGTACTAGGGTTTTCTAATCAATTTGAATTGTTTGATTTGTGCTTGAATTGAGTTTTTTGTGCAGCAAGTTTGGAGAAGGAATTCGACATTAAGAGCTTGCATAAGTGGTTTGGTTTTGGTTTGAGATCATTTTCCTTTGATTCACAAAAATTTTGCTACTAATTGTTTGTTCCTCAAGTAGGTCACGAGAAGAAAGGAGTGCTCTAGGAGTTGCTCATATTAGGCCTATTGAAGCTAGTAAAAGGCATAATCTTGTGAGATCGTCAAGAGAGTAGTGGACCGCCAATCCATAGGAATTGAGTGCAAATACGAGAGCACAATCAAGGTATACACACACACACACTTGTGAGGATTTTTACTACTAATCTTTGATCTTTGTGTAGGTACCATGGGAGACAAAACTCCACAAGGAGAGCAAAATCAAGCCAATTTGGCTGCCAAACCCTAATGCAACGTTTGGATAATATGGATACTAAATTTGATGCTTTGGCCAATGATGTCCAACAAGTTAGAGAGGGAGAAAATCAACAAGCTCAACCTCTTCAACAAAGAGCCAATGCCTCAAACAATGAAAGAGTTCAACTTCCACCACGAGGCAAATTGCTAGAGTGGATCCAATGGAGAGATTGAGGCAATAAGAGCTTGGAGGTCAAGCTTATAATGAGAATTTGCGGCCTAGGAGGGGAATTGAAAGAGATGAGCCAAAGGACAACATCAAGTACAAAATCGCTAAATTGAATGGGAGAGGGTCACCATCGGATTACTTGGAGTGGGAATCAAAATTGGATATGTACTTTGATTATCACCCCCATGCCGAATCTAAGAAGGTGCAAGTTGCTACCCTTGAGTTTTCGGAGAATGCTTTGAATTGGTGGAATCAGTTGGTGCAATCAAGGAGGAGAAATTTGGAGACACCTATTGGAACTTGGTTGGAATTAAAGAGTTTCATGAGAAAGAGATTTATTCCAAGCTACTATATCAATTCTCTTTATCAAAGCTTGTAATCTTTGAGGCAAGGAATAAGGAGTGTTGATGAGTACTATTCGGAGATGATGTTGTTGATGTCTAGGGCCGAGGTTGATGAAGCTCGAGAAGCCACTATGGCTAGGTTTAGGGCGGGTTTGAATAGAGATATTCATGATATACTGGAGATGCAACAACATTATGATGTTGAGGAATTGCTTCAACATGCTTTGAAGGCCGAGAGTCAAGTTAAAAGGAATGGCACTAAGAAGTCCTTTGCATCATCATCAAGCTCATGGAAGACTCCAATTAAGAAAGATGAGAAATCATCCAACAAAGAGAAGGAGTTGACACAAAAGGGGGCAAGTCCTAAAACCGATTCTTAGTCTTCATCAAGTTCTTCTTCTAAGAATCATGTTAAGTGTTACAAGTGTCAAGGATATGGTCATTATGCTAAGGATTGCGTTAACAAGAAGGTTATGTTCACTAATGACTATGGAGAAATTGAGAGTGAAGATGAAGAATTTGCAGTAGGATCTAGTGGTGATGGAGATAATGAAAAGGGATTTGCGCATGATGATGAGGATGGAGATGATGGTAATACACCGGCACTCTTGAACTTAGTTGCAAGAAGAACTTTAAGTGCCTATGTTAAAGGAGATATGCACAATCAAAGGGAGAATTTGTTTCATATTAGGATGTATGTGAATGGGAAGCCTAGTAGTGTGATCATTGATGGAGGAAGTTGTACAAACATAGCTAGTGTATACTTAGTGAAGGAGTTGTTGTTGCCCACTACCAAACATCCTAAACCCTATAGTTTAGGATGGTTCAATGATAAAGAAGAGATTAAGGTTAACAAACAAGTTTTAGTTTCTCTTTCTTTGGGCAGGTACAATGATGAGGTCCTCTGTGATGTTCTTCCAATGCAAGCATGCCATGTCTTACTTGGTCGACCATGGCAATATGACAACAAGGTCCATCATGATGGTGAGACAAATAAGTATTCTTTTGTTTGTGGTAAGCATACTATTAATTTGATTCCTTTATCACCTCAAGAAGCTTTAAAAGATAAATTGAAATTGAAAGAGGATTTTGCTAAGATGGAGTCCGATTATAGGGCTAAAGAAAAGGCTAAACATGCTAATTTGAATGTGGATTGCGTTGAAGGCAAATCTGATTTGGTTGATAAGCATGCTAGTTCTAAGAAAGTTGTTAAGGAGTGTATGTTAGCTACTAAGAGTGAGATTAAAGAAGCTTTGAATGATAATTCTGTTTTGATCTTGCTTTTGCTTAAAAATACACTTGTTGCTATTAACAACTTGGAAAGAGAGCTTCCAAGCAACATTGTTTCTCTTTTAAGTGATTATGTAGGTGTGTTTCCTGAGGAAATTCCTAGTGGTTTACCACCAATTAGGGGGATCGAACATCAAATTGACTTCATCCCTGGAGCGCAAATACCTAATAAGCCAGCTTATAGGACAAATCCTGAAGAAACGAAGGAGTTGGAGAAGCAAGTTGGAGAGCTACTTCAAAAGGGTTTTGCGCGTGAAAGCCTTTCTCCATGTGCAGTTCCTGTTTTGCTTGTTCCTAAGAAGGATGGAACTTGGAGAATGTGTGTTAATTGTAGGGCAATAAAAAACATGGTAAAGTATCGTCACCCTATTCCTAGATTAGATGATATGCTTGATGAATTGCATGGTGCTTGTTTATTTTCAAAGATTGATCTTAAGAGTGGATATCATCAAATTCGCATGAAAGAGGGTGATGAATGGAATACTGCCTTTAAAACTAAGCTAGGGTTGTATGAATGGTTAGTTATGCCTTTTGGATTGACTAATGCATTACTTTCATGAGTTAAATGTTGGTCAATCCTATAATTACCCAATTTATATTTGACTAACCAATAATGTTGGTCAATCCTATAATTACCCAATTTATGTAATTGACAGATTTGATATGGGCCACATTAATATCGTAAAATTCTAACATTCTCCCACTTGGCCTGATCAAACATTTAGCATTAACATTTAATAGCATAAGACGTTAGTGCGCACATATGATGATAAATCTCTTCTTCATGTTCATCATAATTACCATAGTATAATAATATACTAAATATGGGTTATTGCGGTTTTATATTATTTGCTCAACATACTTCCTTCCATATACCACAATTTTTAGCAAACCATTACACTAGGTCCTTAATATACATAAATTTCTTTATGGTCTACAATCATATCTTATAGGAATGATCCTGTTTCAATAAATTAAAATATAACGTCATGTGTACACAATCATGAAACATGTAATGTATTTCAGAAACACAATTAATTGAGCTCAGAGTGCAATAATCATCATAAACATCATTCTTTACTAATGCTGGTCCATTCTAGGCACGTGTTCCTTAAAGGCCTTTGGCGGTAAACCTTTAGTTAAAGAATCTGCGATCATGTCAGCAAATCTAATACCTTCAATTGACACTCATTGTTTCTAAACTTCCTCCTTAACGGCAAAATACTTAATTTCCATATGTTTGGCACCTTTAGAGTATTTGTCGTTTTTGGAGAAAAATACTGCTGTGGAGTTGTCATAGAAAATTTTCAGCGACTTAGTAATGGTGTCGACAACCCAAGTCTTGAAATAAAATTTAGTTTACACACCAAGTAATCTTTCCCTTCCAGCGAGAAGCCTTCAGGTTGATCCATATAAACATCCTCCTCAAGATCCCCATTAAAAAAGGCTGTTTTCACATCCATTTGGTGTAACTCCAAATCATAATGACCGACCAATGCTAAAATCATTCTTAAAGAGTCTTTCGTTGAGACAGGTGAAAAAGTCTCCTTGTAATCAACACCATCCTTTTGAGTATAGCCTTTGGCAACTAGTCTAGCTTTATATCGTTCGATATTACCATTTGAGTTGCGTTTGGTTTTGAAAACCCACTTACAACCAACTCTTTTAGAACCTTTTGGCAATTCGATGAAATCCCAGACTTTATTATATTCCATAGACTTTAACTCATCTTTCATGGCATCAATCCACTTGTCACACTTATTACTTTCTACGGCTTGTGAAAACGAAACTGGATCTTTATCGATTCCAATGTCAAAATCTGACTCTTGCAAATATAAACCACATAATCACTAGCAATGGTTGGCGTTCGATCTCTTTGATATTTTCTTAATGCCATTTCTTGTGGTTCAGATATGTTAGAAATTTGTGGGTTAGTTCCTTCAAGAGGTGCTTCTTCATTTAAATGTTGCTCAATGTTAAAATCTTCATTAACAACTTGAGTAACATTTTGGTTAGGTGTGGATAAAGGAAGATTTATGGGTAAAGAAACATCCACCATGACTTCCTTTATTTCCACAACTTGCTTTTCAGCACTCCCACTAACCTCACCATTTTCAAGGAATCTAGCATTACCAGTTTCAACAATTCTTGGACTATGGTTTGGACTGTAAAACCTATACCCTTTAGATTTCTCTGGGTAACCAATAAAGTAACCACTAATTGTTCGAGAATCTAACTTCTTTTCATGTGGATTATAAATTCTTGCTTTCGTTGGGCAACCCCAAACATGTAAATGCCTTAAACTAGGTTTCCTTCCTGTCCACAGTTCAAAAGGAATCTTTGGATCTGCCTTGATAGGAACCCTATTTAACAAATACATAGCAGTTCTCAGTGCATACATCCACAAAGATTTGGGTAATGAGGAGTTACTCATCATACTCCTAACCATATCCATTAATGTTCGATTACGCCTTTCAGCTACACCATTTTGTTGAGGTGTACCTGACATTGTGTATTGCACACATATGCCACGACTTTCGAGGAACTTTGCAAATGGAGCTGTTTATAGTTTGAGATTTTTCATTCAGAAAGTATAGATAACCATAACATGAAAAATCATCGATAAAGGTGATAAAATACTTTTATCCACCAAAAGATGGAACATCAAAAGCTCCACAAATATCGGTGTGTATAATTTCAAGAAGCTGGCTACTTCTTGTGGCTCCTTTCTTGTTATGCTTAGTTTGTTTTCCCTTGATGCAATCTAAACATAAACTAAAATCAATAAAATCTAAATTCGGAAGAATTACATTCTTTACTAATCTTGTTAACCTTTCTTTGGATACATGACCTAAACATTTATGCCACAAGAAAGCAGAATTTTCATTCAGCAAACTACGCTTGCTTCCAACATTATGATAAACAGTAAACAAGGATTCAGCAAATGATTTATCAAGTTTAAACTTGTATAAACCATCAGTAAGAACACCAGAACCATAAAATAAAGCATTTTTATTTAACTTAAAACATCTATGTCCAATGTTCAAATCAATACCCATAATATCCAATTTTGAACTGGAAACTAAATTTCTAGAAACTGAAGGTACATAAAGTGTCTGAAACAGATCTAAATGATGTCTAGTATCCATAATCAAACGATAAGTTCCCACACCTTCAATTGGGGCCTTCATACGGTTCCCCATGAACAAAAATTTCTCATTTGGATTTGTGGTTTGGATCGTAAGGAATCCATGCATCATGTTAGAAACATGAGTAGTTGCTCCAGTATCAAGCCACCAAGTATTAAAAGGAACTTCAGCTAATTTTGATTCATAACATATAGAAACATAATGTATGATACCTTTCTTTTCAAACCAAGCTTTACGTTTCAGGTAGTCTTTCTGATAGTGTCCTTCCCTTTTACAGAATTGATACCTATTATCTGCTAGTTCTTTATTTTGAGCGCTGTCTGAGGTGCATTGATCGAGCCAAAATATACCCTATTTTTATGATCATTTTGCTATGCTTTTTGGTAATTTTATGTGGATTTTAACCCTATTTTATAAGTATTTGTGTTTTTAGGTCTTAAAGAGAAGAAAAGTTGAAACTTGTTGTTTTTCACTATTTTTGGAGCTAAATTGATGACTTTTTGCACAAATATGGATTTAGTAACTTTCAATGAAGATTTGGAGATTCGAAGTTCGTGATTGAAGATTTCTTGAAAATAATTTGAAGATTTGAAGACCATTGAAGAATTATTTCAAGAAGCATAATTGAAGATTTGGAGCTTAATTGCAAATGATTGAAGACAAACCCAGAAGAAGACCGGAGGTTTTGGAATTTTGGATATTTTATAAGGGATAATACTCAGTCCATATAAGCCCACAATCGGAGTTAAAATCCCAATTTGTGCCGCAAATATCCAAGGAAATATCCAAATCCCGCAAAATCCCGATACTAGTCCTAGTTGGATTAGATTTCAGCGCAGTCTCGGTAAAAAGGCCATAACTTTCTGCTCAGATGTCCGTTTTAGACCCGTGAGTAGCTGTTGGAAAGCTAATTCCGAGATCTACAACTTTTTTTTGAAGACCAAAGCCCAATTCTGCCATCTTCAATCCTGAAATTGCTGTTGACGTTTCTGCACGAATTCAGAATTTTTCAGGATCATATTTTCACTAGGATTTTGCTCTAGGAATACTTTTAATCCAACTTGGAGACCAAGTTAGACCCTAAAACGTCCTAGAGTCCTATCCTAGGTATAATAGGAGTCTTTAGGCTATTTTTCCACTATAAATACGCACCTTATGTAGCCTTAGAAAACAATCTCTCATAATTCTCTTCTTCTACCTTTCTTTAGGTTTGTTTTTTACTCTAGTTTTAGACTAAGGGTGCCGCACCCTCTCTTTGCATAGGGAGGTGCGGCAACCCTAGGATATTCAAGAGGAGGATTTCGCCTTCAAGTTTTGTAAGTTTTCTTATGCCACTAATGGATTTTCCCAAATCCATGAGTAGCTAAACCCATAATACTTCTTATCCTTTGGTGAATTTAATTAATTAATTATGGTGAGATTTGTGTGCTTACAATTTGATGTTTGTTCTTGATTGATAGTTATTTATATCCCTGTTTTAATTTTATGATCTTGATGATTGTTGATATAGAACTGCAACTATTGATATGATTTGATAGATCTATTGTTAAATCAAACTTTGAAGGACCAATTCAAGTTTGATTGTGTGGTAACAATTGGGGGTGAAGGACCAATTCCTCCCAAGGGATTAATTAACCTTATTTGAAAGAATAAGTTTGGTTATATGATAGGCACTTATTTACCTTAATTATTTATGTTTAATTTGTATATTTTTAATGCCTATCTTGTTTCATTTCTACCTAGTTGCTTTGTTTTTGTCTTATAGGTACTTTTGAATATGCTAATGATGAAATAGGACAATTCAAGGTGATTTCGTGAAGTATTTAGAGAAGCTATTCGGATCTCGAGACTTGATCACGGAGTGGACAACATCCTAGACGCGATGGAATTGCAAAACAAGTAAAGAAGCAAAGGATGAAGTTTCTGATGCTCCCCGTGAGTGGGGAGGCACCTATGCCGAACCTGTCAAGCTCCTGGATGCAAATAACGTTCTGAGGCTACTCGAGAGCGGGGAGGTAACCTTGCCGCGACCGGTGAGGTTCTTGACAGATTGCGATTTTTGCCAGATTTTCCTATTTTCAATGGGCTTTTCTCCAGATTTGATCTTAATTTAAATCCCACGACTTATGGGTTACATCTAGACCATAGTTAGCTATTTTCCTAGTCTTTTTAGGATTTTAAATATATTTATTAATTATTTATTTATTTCCTAGTTATTTTAGGATTAGGTTTTAGCCCCTATAAAAAGGGAGCCTTTGTACACAATTCAACACAATCAAGATCTATCTCTCTTCTACTTTTCTTGTTCCTAGTTTTCATCAATTATGAGATAAGTTTTTCTTTCCAATTCCTTGCTTAGACTTTTGGGTTGATTTGTGAGATTTATGTTCTTAACCTGATTATTTATCTTGGTATTTTATGATTTCAGATTTATTCTTTATGCTTTTATAATTCTTGTTAATTTGGGTGGCCAACTTATTAATTAGGATTATAAATCTATTGCTAGTTGGAATTCTATACCGTTCGGTTAGGTTTCACATGGTAGCAACTAGTGAATGGGAGGGGTTATCGAAAGATAGCTGGAACTCACTAGGAAATCATGAATGCAAATTGAATGCTTGTCCGGTTGGGGAGGGTTATTTGTGTAGGCTATAATTCACTATGCTTAATGCTGTTGAACCTTGAATTCTATTGTGCGTTTGCCATAGGGTTAGGACCTCAATTAGACTAGTTAATAGCATTCACTTTAATTAGTATTGTGGTGAATTCATGGGATTGATTAGCGTTTGTTGTCAATTTACGCTTTCTATCTTGATGAATATGTTAATATCTTTTGTTTCAATGATCAGATCAACCTGAATAGTCGATGCTTGGGATTGGAGTATTTATTTATCTTGTTGCTTAATTTTATTATTTTCTTGTTAATTTATTTTTATTGTTCACTTTATTCAAAAACCCCAAAAATTGTTAGTTTTAGGATTAATTAGAGTAAAGTAGTTTACACAACTCTCTGTGGAATCGACCTGAACTTACCCTGTCTATAGGAAAGTTTAGTAATTTATTTTTGGTGGTAAACAACTCCCATCATTATACTTGTTATGCGTGTGTGAAAAATATAAAACTGTTCTTAATGATTTGTTTTTATCAACTGAGAAGCTGGACCAAGGCAATTGGTTGTTAAGAATAAGAGGGATAATATAAGCTAGACCAAGTTAATATTATCTAATAAACATGTTAGGGTTTCCCTAGACCAGTTATTTATTTGAGAATAAAATATTAAATTCATCTTTTGAATCAAGGATCATTAGTTAATTTGATTGATTCATACCATTGGAGAAGAAGTATGCCTTTTAATTATTGTTTTATTTATAAATTGCCATCGATTTAGATTTTATCTACTTTGCTTATTTTTAGTTTAATTTACTTCCTTTATAATTAATCTCTTTAATCCCCTGTTTTCTGTTTTAAAGTAATTTTTCGAAAAGATTTATTCTTTGGATAAGATTATTACCCTTCTCTGTGGGATTCGACCCCTACTTGCCCTATGTACTTAGTTAGGTTTTGTGGGGATTATTTGTTCTGTTTAAGAGGAGATTCTTTCTTGTCGACAATTGCCTGGTGAACATTGGTACCAATATTGGAAAAGATACAGTGCAATATGCGAGTTCTATATTGATTGTAATTTACCTGAAGCGGAGTTACTTCCAAGTTTTTACGATGGTTTGTCTCACTCAGATCGAGCCAAAAACGTTGCCGCTAGTGGAGAACAAGAGACTCTTACGGAGCACGAAGCAAATTGCAGATGATCCATGACCAAGAACAACTTGACGATTGTGAGCAATTAGCAGAAGAGCATTTGCACCAATATTGGGAGAGATTCAACAAAATATGCGATAGCCATCCACATCATGGGTATTCCGAGGAAATCCTTATTGGGTATTTCTATTCTAATTTAGAACCTTTTGATAAGTACAAGATAGAAATAGCCAGTGATGGAATTCACATGCATAGTGAATCTTTCTTTTCGAAAACTCTTGAGGAGCAAAAGGCGATAATTGAAGAAGCGGTAGCCAAAAGCGCAAAGGAGGCATCGATCAAGGCGACATCATCATGGGAGAAACCTGTCCAATCTGAACCAACTCTACCAAAGGAGGTATCCAAGATTGTGCCAGAAGAATCAGAAGCATCGAAAGAAGATATCAAGATGGACATCACCTCATCTTCTCCTCCAAACCTTGCCAAGCCAGAAGATGAACCATAAGACGATGAGCAACTTTAACATCCTAAGCTGAAAGAATTAAGTGTGTTGAATTTGTTGCTAACCAACTTGTGGAACATAAAGATCGAGACTTTTTGGGAATTAACAAGCTACTTGAGTCTTACTACTTTGAGGAGATCAACATGAATCAATTCTTTTTGGAGGACAAGAAGATTTGCCAACACGAGGATACTTTCCAAAGGCAAGATGAGAACAATGCTAATCAATGCCGAAAGCATCCATTGCATCAACCTCTCACGGCAACAAAGATGGCATTGTCATTCCAAGCCATTCATGGAGTCGCCCTCGACAAAATTGGTGATTTCTTTCCTTATCTCTTCTTTTCGCTTTCATATTTATGTGCTCAAACTCTTCCTAGACCATCATACTTGCTTTATGCTTTGAAGTGGTATGATCCACCCTAACAAAGGGAGATGAAGGAAACTCTAGCCAAAGACGTTAAAGAAAGGCGCTGCTTGGGAGACTTTCCAAGAATTTACTAACATTTTAATTATCTTTTTAGTTTTCTTTTTCTTTTTAGGATTTCAAATTAAGGAAACAAGTCGAACAATTAGCGCTTACATTTTGAACAATTGTGAAGGAAACCAAAGAGAGGAGCAAAGGATGAAAGCCAACGCACCAAAGGGGATAGCCAAAATATGATCGAGCCAACCTAGCAAACTTGGCCGACCATGACCGGCCATGCCCGAGCCGCACAAGTCAGCTAGTCGGCTATGGCCTGGCAACCTGCACCCCATGACTGGCCATTACCGGCCACTGCCGCATCAGCCAATGCGACACGCCCGGCTAGTGCCGATCTATTCGTGCGCCGGACCTGGTCAAGACCAGCTGATGCACCAAGGGCTTATCATGGTTTAGAAGAGTAGAATGGAGCTAATGGAGATCATGTCTCGGATAGACATGGAGATGTCATGGATGTTCAAGAAGCTGCTATGGTTGATCCTGGGTTGAACGTAACCTTGGAGGAGCATGGAGTTGAAGGGATCGCATATGACCGGCCATTGCTTGGAGAAGCCGCGCAACACCGGCCACATGACCGGCCACCTGACCGGTCATCGCATGGGCCATCGCATGGGCCATCGCATGGGGCAACCGGCCACAACCGGCCATTGCATGGGGCATCCGCGCACAACCGGCCAATGGACCCTTTAGCCATTCTGCAAGGTCCAATGACAAGGGCTCGGGCTAAAATGTTCAAGGAATCTTTATTGGGATTTGTTAGATCTCATCTTGGAGGTTTAGAGTCCATTGAAGATCAATTGGAGAGCATTGAAGTCGACATCACCAAGAATATTCCCATCGAATCCAAATGATTCACCTTACTTGAAATCGATGATCATTAGTTCTTATGTTGGGTAATTCGGCCACATGGGCCTTTATTCTATCTTAGATTAGTTATTTATTTAAGAAGACATTGGGTTGGGCCTTGTTTGACTAAGTCCAATCCTTACTTAATTAAGTTATGTATTTACTTTTCCTAGTAGGACAAGGTGATGCGCTAAGGGCTTATCATGGCTTAGAAGAGCACAATGGAGCCACTAGAGATCATTGCTCGGATAAACTTGGAGATAGCTTGGAGGTTCAAGAAGTTGTCAAGGTTGATTCCGGTTTGAAAACAAGCTTGGAAGAACATGGAGTGGAAGACCGGCCATTGCTTGGAGAAGCCGCGCCATCGCATGGGACCATGACCGGCCAAGACCGGCCACATGACCGGCCATTGCTTGGGAGCATCGCACAAGACCGCGCACCAACCGGCCACAACCGGCCAATGGATCCTTTAGCCATTCCTCAAGGTCCAATGACAAGGGCTCGGGCTAATAGGTTCAAGGAAGCTTTATTGGGCTTTGTTAGAACTCATCTTGGAGGTTTAGAGTCCATTGAAGACCAATTGGAGAGCATTGAAGTCGACATCACCAAGAATATTCCCATCGATTCCAAGGTGTTCACTTTACTTGAAATCGATGAGCATTAGGCTTTAGCATTGTGTAATTCGGCCTCATGGGCCTTTATTCTATCTTAGTTTAGCTATTTATTTAGTTTAGAAGACATTAGGTTGGGCCTTGTTTGACTAAGTCCAATCGTTGGTTAATTATGTAATGTTATTTACTTTTCCTAGTTGGACAAGGAGTAGGCTATTTCCTTGTTCCTTCCTTTATGTTTATGCCGCCCTTATGGCTTTAGGATTAGGGAGTGGTGCGTCCCCTACTACTATATAAAGGGACCATCCCCATCTTGTAAACACAAGTCAAGTTATCAATAAAGTTGAGAGGTTTACACACCCATATCGATTATTTGGCTTCATTCTTCAATCTTGTAGAGTTCTAGCAAGCAATTAGGTTGTGATTGCTTAATTGTTTGTGAATCTTGTGATCTTAAGAGTTCAATTGCAGGTCTAATTGAGAGCTTAAGTCCGACGAAAGAGGAGGAATAGCCTTGTGAAGGTCATCGACATACACATCTAGAAGCTGAAGAAGATCAGGTCGACTTTGGTGGATATTCAAAGGGTAGATTTGAATCTAATACAACTAGATTCGTATCACAAGGTGTAGGCAATTTCCTTGATCGTTCCTTTATGTAACGTTTTCCTTTTAGCTTTAGGAGAAGGGTTATGCGTCCCCTACTACTATATAAAGGGACCATCCCCCTCTTGTAAACATAAGTTGAGTTGATTAATAAAGTTGAGGATTATTTTCCCAAATTGATTATCTTAGCTTCATTGTTCTAGTTTGAGCAAACTTAGGATTCTTCAATCTTGTAAAGTCCTAGCAAACAATTAGGTTGTGATTGCTTAATTGTTTGTGAATCTTGTGATCTTAGGTGTTCAATTGCAAGTCTAATTGAGGGTCTAAGGCCGACGAACGAAGGAGGGTTTATCTAGTGAAGATTGTCGACATACAAGTCTAGAAGATTTGGTGATTCAAGTTGATCTTTGGCGGGTCACAAAGGTGGATTTGAACCGATTTGCAACTAAATTCGTATCAATTGGTAATCAGAGCATAGGTTGTCTTCTTCAATCGGTAAATATATCCTTCTATTCATCATTCATGAAGTTCTCATCCATCAAAATTCAATTACACACTCATCGCACCACTCTACCTTGAAAATTCAAAAATTCAGAAACTTTGAAAAATCGTAGCCGATTCATCTTAACTCTGTTTGCTTTGAAATTTCAGATTAAGAGTCCTTATAACTAGTAGTTATATCGAAAAATATCAAAAAAATAAAAAAATATTGACCAGAAAATTGTGATTTTTGTCCCGGATTCGTTTGAGCTCGGAAAGCTGCGAAATTTGAGCTTTAGACTTCTTTTAGTGTGATATTTCTGGGAAAATATTGAAAAAAAATCAAAAAAATCTGTGCTGTTATCGATTTTTTGCGAAAACTTGGAGTAATTAGGGTTTTTGATTTGGGGAATTAGGGTTTTGGTGCAATTGATTGAATTGTTGTGATTAACTCTAATTCATTGGTGATTGAGATTCTTGGGTTGCTTTTGCTGTGAATTGAGATTTAAAGAATTACAGGTTACAAACCCTATTGGAAACAAGTGGTACAAAATTGGATCAAGTGGTACTAGGGTTTTTACAAATCGATTTGATTGTTTGAATTGTGCTTGAATTGAGTTTTTGTGCAGCAAGTTTGGAGAAGGAATTCGACATAAGGAGCCTGCATAAGTGGTTTGGTTTTGGTTTAAGATCACTTTCCTTTGATTTAGAAAAAAAATTTTGCTACTATTTGTTTCTCAAGTAGGTCACGAGAAGAAAGGGGTCTCTAGGAGTTGCTCTTATTAGGCCTATTAAAAGCCAGTAAAAGACATAATCTTGTGAGATCATCAAGAGAGTGGTGGATCGTCAATCCATAGGATTTGAGTGCAAACACGAGATCACAATCAAGGTATATACACACACACACTTGTAAGGAATTTTACTACTAATCTTGGTTGTTTTTGTAGGTACAATGGGAGATAGACAAGAAGAGCAAAATCAAGAAGTAAATACGAATGCCATGTTGCAACAAATCATGCAACAACTTGGTACCATGACGACGAGATTGGAGGCATTAGAAACTCGAAATCAAGAAGCTCAACAAGGAGTCATGCCGCAAACAACAATGAGAGAATTCAACTTCCACCACCGAGGCAAATTGCTAGGTTGGATCCTATGGAGAGATTGAGGCAACAAGAGCTTCGAGGTCAAACAATCAATGAAAACATTCGGCCTAGGAGGGGAGTTGAAAGAGAAGAGCCTAAAGACAACATTAAGTACAAAATCCCTAAATTCAATGAGAGAGGGTCACCATCGGATTACTTGGAGTGGGAAACAAAATTGGATATGTACTTTGATTATTATCCTCATGCCGAGCCTAAGAAAGTTCAAATTGCTACTCTTGAATTTACGGAGAATGCTTTGAATTGGTGGAATCAATTAGTGCAATCAAGGAGAAGAAATTTGGAAAGGCCTATTGATACTTGGTTGGCATTAAAGAGTTTCATGAGGAAGAGATTTGTTCCAAGCTTCTATACTAATGGTCTTTACCAAGATTTACAATCTTTGAGGCAAGGAACAAGGAGCGTTGATGAATATTACTCTGAGATGATGTTGTTGATGTCTAGGGCCAAAGTTGATGAAGCTCCACAAGCCACCATCGCAAGGTTTTTGGCGGGTTTGAATAGAGAAATTCATGACATCGTGGAGATGCAACAACACTATGATGTTGAAGAATTGCTTCAACATGCTTTGAAGGCCGAAAGTCAAGTAAAGAGGAATAAGAAGAGCTTTGCATCATCATCAAGTTCATGGAAAACTCCAATCGTCCAACAAAGAGAAGGAGTTGGCGCAAAAAGGATCAAGTCCTAAAACCGAACCTAAGTCTTCGTCAAGTTCATCTTCTAAGAATCATGTTAAGTGTTTCAAGTGTCAAGGGTTTGGGCACTATGCTAAGGATTGTGTTAACAAGAAGGTTATGTTCATCAATGAACATGGGGAAGTCGAAAGTGAAGATGAAGAGTTTACTCTAGGATCTAGTGGTGATGGAGATGATGAAGGAGATGCGCATAGTGATAGTGATGATGGTGATGGATTCGCACTTAAGAGTTTGGTTGCTAGGAGAACTTTGAGTGCTTATGTGAAAGAAGATGTGAATAATCAAAGAGAGAACTTGTTTCATACTCGGATGTATGCGAATGGGAAGCCTAGTAGTGTGATTATTGATGGTGGGAGTCGTACAAACATAGCTAGTCTTTATTTAGGGAAGGAGATGCAATTACCCACTACCAAACATCCTAAACCCTATAGCTTAGGTTGGATCAACGATAAAGAGGAGATTAGGGTTAACAAACAAGTTTTAGTTTCTCTTTCTTTGGGCAGGTACAAAGGAGATGTCTTGTGTGATATTTTGCCCATGCAAGCATGCCATGTATTACATGGACGACCATGGCAATATGACAACAAAGTCCATCATGATGGTGAGACAAACAAATATACCCTCATGTGTGGTAAGAAACCCTTTACTTTCATTCCTTTATCACCTCAAGAAGCTTTAAAACATCAATTAAAATTGAAAGAGGATTTTGCTAGGATGGATTCGGAATTTAGGGCTAAAGAAGAGGCTAAACATGCTAATTTTGGTGTCAATTGTGTTGGTAACAAATCTGATTTGGTTGATAAGCATGCTAGCTCTAAGAAAGTTAATAAGGAGTGTATGTTAGCTAGTAAGAGTGAGATTAAAGAAGCTTTGAATGATAATTCTGTTTTGATCTTGCTTTTGCATAAATATACACTTGTGAGCACTAAACACTTAGAAAAAGAGCTTCAAAGCAACATTGTTTCTCTTTTGAGTGATTATGTAGATGTGTTTCCTGAGGAGATTCCTAGTGGTTTACCACCAATTAGGGGAATTGAGCATCAAATTGACTTCATCCCTGGGGTGCAAATACCTAATAAGCCAGCTTATAGGACAAATCCTGAAGAAACAAATGAATTGTAGAAGAAAGTTGGTGAGCTACTTCAAATAGGGTTTGTGCGTGAAAGCCTTTCTCCATGTGCAGTTCCTGTTTTGCTTGTACCTAAAAAGCATGGAACTTGGAGAATGTGTGTTGATTGTAGGGCAATAAACAACATAACGGTAAAGTATCATCACCCTATTCGTAGATTAGATGATATGCTAGATGAATTGCATGGTGCTTGCTTATGTTCAAAGATTGATTTAAAGAGTGGCTATCATCAAATTCGCATGAAAGAGGGTGATGAATGGAAAATTGCCTTTAAAACTAAGTTAGTGTTGTATGAATGGTTAGTTATGCCTTTTGGATTGACTAATGCACCTAGTACATTCATGCGATTAATGAATCATGTTTTAAGAACTTTTATTGACAAGTTTGTTGTTGTTTATTTTGATGATATACTTGTGTATAGCCAAAACCTAGATGAGCATGTTAGGCATCTAAGATGTGTGTTAGATGTACTTATGGTTGAGAAATTGTATGCTAACCTTAAGAAGTGCACATGTTGCACAAACAAGCTTGTTTTTCTTGGTTTTGTGGTGTCATCGCAAGGTATAGAGGTTGATGAGGAGAAGATCAAAGCAATCAAAGATTGGCCAACTCCCACCAAAGTTGGTCAAGTAAGATCTTTTCATGGACTAGCCGGATTCTATAGGAGGTTTGTTAAGGACTTTAGCACCTTAGCCGCACCTATTACTAGTGTGATGAAGAAGAATGCACCATTCAAGTGGGGAAAAGAACAACAAGAAGCATTTGAGACCTTGAAGGATAAATTAACTAATGCTCCTTTGCTTGTTTTAACTAACTTTAAAAATACTTTTGAGATTGAATGTGATGCATCAGGGGTTGGAATTGGAGCTGTTTTAATGCAAGGTGGGAAGCCGGTCGCATACTTTAGTGAGAAATTGAATGGGGCTGCATTGAACTACCCAACCTATGATAAAGAGTTGTATGCTCTTGTGAGGGCGTTGCAAACTTGGCAACACTATCTTTGGCCTAAGGAATTTGTGATTCATACGGATCATGAGAGCTTGAAGTATTTAAGAGGCCAACAAAAGTTGAACAAGAGACATGCTAAGTGGAGCGAGTTCATTGAATCTTTTTCTTATGTTATGCGATACAAACAAGGTAAGGAGAATGTTGTAGCCGATGCTTTATCAAGGAGGTATGTCTTACTTTCCATGCTTGATTCTAAGTTTCTTGGATTTGAGTATATTAAGGAATTATATGCTAGTGATGTTTATTTTGGTGAAATATTTAAAGCATGTGAAAATTCTGGATTTGGAAAGTATTATAAGCATGATGGATTTTTGTTTAAGGAATCTAGATTGTGTGTGCCTTCTTGTTCTTTGCGCATCATGCTCAGGAGGGAATCGCATGAAGGGGGTTTAATGGGTTACTTTAGAGTTGATAGAACATATGACATATTGCATTAACACTTCTTTTGGCCTAAGATGCGATATGATGTAGGGAAGTATGTTGCTAGTTGTATTGTTTGTTTGCAAGCTAAATCTACTTCTAAACCTCATGGATTGTATACTCCTGTGCCTATTCCTCATGAACCATGGACTCATATTAGCATGGACTTTGTGTTAGGATTACCTCGTTCTAGGAGAGGTAAAGATTCTATCTTTGTGGTTGTTGATAGGTTTTCTAAGATGGCACACTTCATTGCATGCACTAAAACAGATGATGCCATTAATGTAGCTAATTTGTTCTTTAAGGAGATTGTTAGACTACATGGAATGCCTAGGACGATTGTAAGTGATAGAGATGCTAAGTTCTTAAGTCAGTTTTAGAGAACTTTATGGGTTAAGTTAGGTACTAAGTTGTTATTTTCAACTACTTGTCATCCTCAAACCAATGGCCAAACTGAAGTAGTTAATAGGACTTTGTCAACTTTGCTTAGGGCTTTAATTAAAAAGAACTTAAGAACTTGGGAGAATTGTCTACCTCATGTTGAATTTGCATACAATTAAAGCATACATAGCACTACTGGACATTCACCTTTTGAAACTGTGTATGGCTTTAATCCTTTAACCCCATTGGATTTGTTGAGTTTACCTTTGAGTGTGCAAGTCGACATGGATGGACAAAGGAAGGCTGATTATGTTTGGGAACTTCATGCTAGGGTTCGAGCTCAAATTGAGAAGAAAACACAACACTACATGAAGATTGCTAACAAGGGGCGCAAATAGATCATCTTTGAACCTGGAGATTGGGTTTGGTTGCATCTAAGGAAGGAAAGGTTCCCCCGGAAAGAGAAAGTCTAGACTTCCAAGCGAATATGGCAATGTAAGTGCTACTTTTAATGTTTCAGACTTATCCTTGTTTGAGAGTGATGCAGATTTGAGGACAAATCCTTTTCAAAGGAGAGGGGATGATGCGCCAAGGGCTTATCATGGTTTAGAAGAGCACAATGGAGATAATGGAGATCATGTCTCGGATAAACATGGAGATGTCATGGATGTTCAAGAAGCTGCTATGGTTGATCCCGGGTTGAACGCAAGCTTGAAGGAGCATGGAGTTGAAGGGATCGCACATGACCGGCCACTTGACCGGTCATCGCATGGGCCATCGCATGAGGCAACCGGCCACAACCGGCCATCGCATGGGGCATCCGCGCACAATCGGCCAACGGACCCTTTAGCCATTCCGCAAGGTCCAATGACTAGGGCTCGGACTAAAAGGTTCAAGGAAGCTTTATTGGGCTTTGTTAGATCTCATCTTGGAGATTTAGAGTCCATTGAAGATCAATTGGAGAGCATTGAAGTCGACATCAGCAAGAATATTCCCATCGAATCCAAATTATTCACCTTACTTGAAATCGATGATCATTAGTTCTTATGTTGTGTGATTCGGCCACATGGGCCTTTATTCAATCTTAGATTAGTTATTTATTTAAGAAGACATTAGGTTGGGCCTTGTTTGACTAAGTCCAATCCTTGTTTAACTAAGTTATGTATTTACTTTTCCTAGTAGGACAAGGTGTAGGCAATTTCCTTGATCCTTCCTTTATGTAACGTTTTCCTTTTAGCTTTAGAAGAAGGGTTATGCGTCCCCTACTACTATATAAAGGGACCATCCCCCTCTTGTAAACATAAGTTGAGTTGATTAATAAAGTTGAGGATTATTTTCCCAAATTGATTATCTTAGCTTCATTGTTCTAGTTTGAGCAAACTTAGGGTTCTTCAATCTTGTAGAGTCCTAGCAAACAATTAGGTTGTGATTGCTTAATTGTTTGTGAATCTTGTGATCTTAGGTGTTCAATTGCAGGTCTAATTGAGGGTCTAAGGCCGACAAACGAAGGAGGGTTTATCTAGTGAAGATTGTCGACATACAAGTCTAGAAGATTTGGTGATTCAAGTTGATCTTTGGCGGGTCTCAAAGGTGGATTTGAACCGATTTGCAACTAGATTCGTATTACCGGCCATAGCCGAGTCATCTCAGACTATCACTGTACCATCACCGGCCACATCCGAGCCGCCACTGGTCATGTATGCATCTGACCGTGCCACATAAATAGAGAAGCTTTCTTAAACTCATCTCCATTTACTTTTTCTTCGCATTGTTTTGCTTTGAGTGATTATTGCTTTAATTGATTGCCTATTCCTTGATTTGAATTAGTTGTTTGTATTTCTTTTCTATGTTTTCTATGCTTTGATTTGAATCTTAATTATGACTCATATGCTATGAATGCTATGATTGATGCTTTGAATTGCTTGATTGGGTCGACACTTTCTTTGAGTCAAGTATTTCATTAGCACATCTATTTAGTCATCACACTTATGAGGGACACAACACACACATGTGTATTCACATTGAGGACAATGTGTCTTTTAAGTGTGGGGGAGAGAGTCTAATCGAGAGTCTACATGCATAAAAATCCATAAAATTTTTCAAAAATTCTGCAAGATTTTAAATTTTTTATGCATATATCAAGTGATTAAATTGATTATGATTGATGGATACTTAGAATTTTTAAGAATATTTGATTCATTGATTGATTTATAGCATGTTATCTTATTTCTTAGAATTAGGTATAATTGGAGTTTTGTGATAAAAGCTTATTATTTATTGCTTCTATGATTACCTATTTCTAAAACTTGTTTTTAATTTTGACTGAAATTACACTTATAAAAATATGTTATGGATATGTCAAGAATAAGTGTGGGGGACTACTTATATAAAAGAGTAGTTAAAAAAAAATTTATAAAAAGAAGTGTTTTCATGCAAGAGGAGAAGAGGTATTTCTGCTTTAAAAAAATCCTTTTTCATTATTGTCACTTTTTTCTTTAACAAAAAGAGTTAGTAACCCTTTGAAAGAGGATAAGAGGCATGGATTTGCAGAAATATTGTCCCTCTAGAGTGCTAGTAGCCTCAAAATTTTAAAAAAAAATAAAGGTTGTTAGTAACCCCTAATCATGAACACTTCGAGGTTAGTAACCCTAATCAATTACCCTTTGAAAATCATTATAACCCATGCGAAAACTCTTCATTTATATTCATGATATGCAATCCTTTGAGTAATGGAGATAAAGATGAAGACATAAGCTTATAGGAAGAAGTAGTTATAGGATATGATGAATGATGAGGGTCTAGAACTACTTTAATTATGGTTACTTAAGGATAAAGATGCTTGCTATTTCTTGATCTTTTGAATTGAGTGCTCTTATTGTTCTTTGTTATTCTGATTTCATGATTGAATTAATCCTTGATATATGTATGCACTCAAAATTGATTCTTTTTTTTTCGAAAAGATTGGTTTATAAAGCCTTTGAACCAATGTATGTTTATAGTTTTTCACTAACCCATGAGTCTATTGAGTCAGTCTTAAACATGTTTGTGGGTATCGTCCTAGTTAAGAAAACGCTCAGGTGACATAACACCTCCTGAGTACCTCTATCAGTCTCAGGTTTAAATGGCTTGCATCACGTGCTAAGTGCCGCCGAGCACCTACGAAAGTGGAATCTATTTTTGCATTAGTCTTAGTTTTTATTTTCTTAGTTTTTCTGTATTAGTTTGCTAGGGACTAACAAAGGTTTAGTGTGGGGGAAATTATGATTGAGCCAAAATAGACCCTATTTTTATGATCATTTTCCTATGCTTTTTGGTAATTTTATGTGGAATTTAACCCTATTTCATAAGTATTTGTGTTTTTAGGTCTTGAAGAGAAGAAAAGTGGAAACTTGTTGTTTTTCACTATTTTTGGAGCTAAATTGATGACTTTTTGCACAAATATGGATTTAGCAACTTTCAATGAAGATTTGGAGATTCGAAGTTCGTGATTGAAGATTTCTTGAAGATAATTTAAAGATTTGAAGACCATTGAAGAATTATTTCAAGAAGCAAGAATTGAAGATTTGGAGTTTAATTGCAAAGGATTGAAGACAAGCCCAGAAGAAACTCGGAGGTTTTGGAATTTTGTATATTTTATAAGGAATAATACTCAGTCCATATAACCCCACAATTGGAATTAAAATCCTAATTTGTGCCGCATATATCCAAGCAAATATCCAAATCTCGCAAAATCCCGATACTAGTCCTAGTTGGATTAGGTATCAGCGCAGTCTCGGCAAAAAGGCCATAACTTTCTGCTCAGATGTATGTTTTAGGCCCGTGAGTAGCCGTTGGAAAGCTAATTCCGAGATCTACAACTGTTTTTTGAAGATCAAAGCCCAATTCTGCCATTTTCAAGCCCAAAATTGCTGTTGAAGTTTCTGCACAAATCCAGAATTTTTCAGGATCCTATTTTCACTAGGATTTTACTCTAGGAAAACTTTTAATCCAACTTGGAGACCAAGTTAGACCCTAAAATATCCTAGAGTCCTATCCTAGGTATAATAGGAGTCTTTAGGCTATTTTTCCACTATAAATACCCACCTTATGTAGCCTTAGAAAACAATCTCTCATAATTCTCTTATTCTACTTTTCTTTAGTTTTGTTTTTTTTCTCTAGTTTTAGACTAAGGGTGCCGCACCCTCTCTTTGCATAGGGAGGTGCGGCAACCCTAGGATATTCAAGAGGAGGATTTTGCCTTCAAGTTTTGTAAGTTTTCTTATGCATCTCATGGATTTTCCCAAATCCATGAGTAGCTAAACCCTTAATACTTCTTATCCTTTGGTGAATTTAATCAATTAATTATGGTGAGATTTGTGTGCTTATAATTTGATGTTTGTTCTTGATTGATAGTTATTTATATCCCTGTTTTAATTTTATGATCTTGATGATTGTTGATTTAGAACTGCAGCTATTGATATGATTTGATAGATCTATTGTTAAATCAAACTTAGAAGGACCATTCATGTTTGATTGTGTGGTAACAATTGGGGGTGAAGGACCAATTCCTCCCAAGGGATTAATTAACCTTGTTTAAAAGAATAAGTTTGGTTATACTTGTTATGCATGTGTGAAAAATATAAAACTGTTCTTAATGCTTTGTTCTTATCAACTGAGAAGCTGGACCAAGGCAATTGGTTGTTAAGAATAAGAGGGATAATATAAGCTGGACCAAGGTAATCTTATCTAATAAACATGTTAGGGTTTCCCTAGACCAGTTATTTAATTGAGAATAAAATATTAAATTCATCTTTTAAATCAAGGATCATTAGTTAATTTGATTGATTCATACCATTGGAGAAGAAGTATGCCTTTTAATTAATGTTTTCTGTATAAATTGCCATAGATTTAGATTTAAATTACTTTGCTTATTTTTAGTTTAATTTACTTCCTTTATAATTAATCTCTTTAATCCCCTGTTTTCTGTTTTAAAGTTAATTTTTAGAAAAGATTTATTCTTTGGATAAGATTATTACCCTTCTCTGTGGGATTCGACCCCTACTTGCCCTATCTACTCAGTTAGGTTTTGTGGGGATTATTTTTATGATTGCTGACGACCGGTCATGCATTATCAAACATCATTTTCTTCTTAAACTTCTTGGGCTTAGGCTTGATTTCCTTTTCAGCACCTTGACCCATGAGATTAATAGATCGACTTCCCATCTTTTCAAACGTGATTCCTCCTGAGCAAGCCTACTGGACAATTTATTAACATCCCACTTATCCTTAATGGCATTATAGTTAATTTGGAATGGTCCATACTCAGGAGACAGTGAGTTCAGAATAAACTGCACCAAGAAGGATTCATCCACATTCATTCCCAGGGTCTTAAGTTTTGCTGCAATGTTAGTCATTTCAGTAATGTGCTATTGCATACTGCATGACCCATCAAACTTCATGGTAGTAAGTTTTGCCATTAGAGTATCAGCCAATGACTTATCAGCAGAACGAAAACGCTCTTCCACAAACGTTAAATATTCTTTAGCACTTTTTGTTTCTGGGAGAATGCTCTTAATTTTGTTGGCAATAGTCATTCGCATAATCATCATGCTCAATCTATCGGACCGTTCCCATGCTTTATAATGGCACTTCTCATCCTCACAGCTTTCATCAGTAAGAGCAGGAGGCTTATCTTCCAAAGCTGCCAAGTCAAGATCTAGAACACCTAAGTGGAACTTGACTTGTTCACACCATTCAGAGAAGTTTGCCATTGAAAACAGTCACAGATGCAACATGTGAATGAATAGGAATAATTGCAAACAATACATTACATGCTTAGATCACAAAAAAATTCAGATTCATAATCAATTAGAGTATATATACAGATCACCTTTGGGTAGATACTATAATATACTATCATAAATTCAATACCATTATGCAACTTTATAGGCAATTAATTATTCTCAATCAAATATAGAAGATATCTTTGGACATATAAATATACTTGAATAAAGAATAAAAATATACCTCAATGAAGTTCACCATCAATTGATTTACCTTTGGGCAAATGCGAAAGTATTATCATTATTGAACTTCATATAATACATTCATGCATGATATAACAATTTAGTTTGGCCACTTTGGTGACTAACAAACTACATGAGTATAATCATGCTCATAAAATTTAACTTAAAATTTTATGACATAAAATTGAAAAATTAGATCTTAACATTCGGCTAAAACAAATCCCAGAATATATATATATATATATATATAAAAGATTAAAAACAATCAAGTTTAAAATAGCCAAAGATCTATCCATAAAAATTAAAAACCCATAAAACGGAACATACGACTTAAGATTAATGCTTCTCAATTCTCATCAATTTGAAGACTATCATAAAATTCAATCAGAATATACATGTGTATAAAATTGAAGTCAATTAATCATCATCAGTAAGACCCACGTAATTAATCTCCAAAATAGTGCATTAGACTTCAAAACAATAATCAACGATGGGCGTCCCCAAGGGAACACCCCAGCGGTTAAAGTTTAGGACTTCTTACGAGAGGTCCCGAGTTCGAATCCTGTGATGGGCGGGGTGGGATTATGGGAAAGGAGAGGGCTACCTTCTATTGTGTAGCCCATTTCAATATCATATTCATGAGTAGCAAAAAAAAATTATCAACGATGGGCAAAATAGAATTATAAAGATTTGATGGAATGAAAAATTAAGGAGATTATTAGTCCCAGGACCCGCGCTCCGCATCGGGATTGTAAAGGGAGGGAACGGTTAGTTATGAAATGACTAAATTTCGGAAACACTTTTTAGAATTGAAATATAAAAATTGGCTTTCAAGTCTTTCATCTTCATGAAAGTCGTAGACCATGCAAAAACCTTTTAACCGACTGTTGAACAACTTCAATCGGACACTTGAATCAAAATTAGATAGACCGTCAAGCGAGACCACCAAATTTCGGAAACATTTTTGAGAACTAAAACCTCAAAATTGGCTTTTGAGTCCTGAATGAAAGTTGCAAGTCATTAAATTAACTTTCAATAGACATTTGAATCACATTGATTGGACAAATAAAATAAAAAGTAAAAGAATTAAAGCTGAAGCGTTAAAGCATCCAACCCAGAATTTGTAAAGGATTAAATAGTATAAAGCATAAAAGTATGGGGGTCATTTGATAAATAATCCAGGAAAAAAAATATTTGTTTATGGAGACCAAACATAAAAATTCCCTCTTGAACTCTCCATGAAACTCGTTAATCAAATTCAGCTTTCGAGCCCTTGACGAAAGTCGTAAATCACACAATAACTTTTTAACAGACAATTAAACAACCTCAATCGGACAAGTGGACCGAAAATTATACAATATTAGATAGACCGTCAATCGAGACGAAGAAGTTTCAGAAGCATTTTTTAGAATCAAAACATTAGAATTGGTTTTTGAGCCCTTCATGAAAGTTGTAGATCATTAAATTACCTTTAAATAGACACTTAAATCACCTTGATCGGACAAATAGAACAAAAAATAAAAGAATTAAAGCCGAAACATTCAATCGTCCAACCTATAATAGTAAAGGATTAAATAGCATAGATCATAAAAGTATGAGGATTATTTGATAAATAATCCAACAAAAAAATATTTGTTTATTGAGAGCGGGACCCACCAATTAGTAACTTTATCGTAAAGTTCCCAAAACGCCATCACCAATTAATAATAATAACGAAAATACCGAGCATGAAAGTATCGAAATACTTTGACAATTTATTTTTGGGTGAATGTGGTGCATCTTATAGCTGGATAAAAGGGTAATTCCATTTTCAACTTTAATATATATTATATATTTGGTACAAAACAACAGAACCAATTTTGCCAATAAACAAAAGAGAACGTAATGATTTTTAGTGGAATAGTTAAAACCTTAAATCCAACAACCATTCCGATGAGAAATCAGATATTATGGATTTTAACCAACCGATTAACTATGAGTGAATATTTCTTCACGAAACCTAACCAGCTTTGATACCACATGTAAATTAATCTTAAGACATAAAATATGGAGGATCTTTATAGGCCATGAATAAATAATTCCAATAATGTAAAGGTTTAGACATACTTGATGCGAAATTTTGTTGAGTCACTTTATCAGCTATGATCACAAACTTGAAGAAAATAAGTTGATTTCTCCCTATTGACTCTTACTTAATTTTACGGTATTTCTTTCTGATGGAAAATGCTTCATTTTTCTGTTTTGCCATAAACTCTAATGAGCAGAGGGAAGACCAATTTATATATGTAGTCTTTTAATCTGGTACATCCATCAAATAGCCAGTTGAACGGTTGAGATTTATTTGACTATCAAATGTATTAAATCTCTCTCAATTAACATAATTAGTAGATTTGATTTAACCCACAATTGATACGAATCTAGTTGTAATTGGTCCAAATCCACCTTAGAGACCCGCCTAAGATCAACTTGAATCTCCAAACTTCTAGATGAGTATGTCGACAATTTTCACTTGATAAATCTTCCTTCGTTCGTCGGCCTTAGACCTCCAAGTCAACCTGCACTTGAACACCTAAGATCACAAGTTTCACAAACAACCAAGCAATCACAACTTAATTGTTTGCTAGGACTCTACAAGATTGAAGAACCCTAAGTTTGCTCAAACTAGAACAATGAAGCTAAGATAATCAATTTGGGAAAATAATCCTCAACTTTATTAATCAACTCAACTTCTACTTTTACAAGAGATATTGGTGGCCTTATATAGTGATAGGGTCAACCAAAATCCTAAAATAAATCCTAATTTTCGTCCAAATATAAGGGCTAGGGAAAAACTAGTCCTTGCCCAACTAGGAAAAGGAAATAAAGACATAATTAAACAAGGATTGGACTTAGTCAACCAAGACCCAATCCAAATAAGGTCCAAACTTAAAAATAAGCTAATCTAAGATAGAATTAAGCCCAAACAAAGATAACTAATGATAATGGGCTCATGCCATGATGTCAATCCGGCCATCTAGAATCAATAGCAAGCAATGTGATGAACTTGTAATTGATTTGTAATTTCTTGCCCAAATCATCACCAAAGCTCTTCAATTGAACTTCAATGGTCTTCAAGTCTTCAAGATGAGTTCGAACAAGGCCCATGAGTGCATCCTTGAATCTCTTAGCTCTTGCTTTTGTCATCGGACCTAATGGCATCTTCAAAGGATCAAATGACATCTTAATGGCATCTTCTTGGTGAATTACGATTCCATCCTCTCCTTTAAGCTTGTCCATGCTTCCTTGCAGCCCTTGATCATCCTTTCCATGCTCTCCATGCTTGTCTTCAAGTCTATAATAAGTCCTTAGCGCATAATTCCTTCCATGATAAGTCTTGGGCGCATCAACAATAATGTTGGTCGATCTTATAATTACCCAATTTATGTAATTGACAAATTTGATATATGCCACATTAATATGGTCAGATTCTAACATACGACATATATATATATATATATATATATATATATGAATCAATATATGCATGTCCCTCCCTAGCTAGCCTTTCATTTGATTCACCAAAAATAAAGATTACATATGGTTCCAGTGATTAGGAATTTAAACTGGACTATATGAATTATATATATCCTAATAATTAGAACTTTTTTTTTCATAATTATAATTAAGTACAAAGAAATAATTATACATAATTAGTACATATATTGCAAATTAAAAACAAGAAAAAGCATCATATCTTTTGAATATGTTTGTAGGTAGGATACTAATTAATTCGAATCTTGATGTTGGTTTAACTAATTTTAGTGCATTAGTCTACTTTATTGTGATATAACTGATATATAAATTTTTCCTACTAGAACCTGCATGGCACATGTAAGGGCCAACATGTTTCGTTTGAATATTTTTATGAAATTTTGATAACCACCCTATTAAATTTTGATAATTAGCTATAAAATTATGATAAACTCCATATGAAACTTTGATAACCTAACTATGAAATTTTAATAAACCTTCCTATGAAATTTCGTAATCTTCCTATGATTTTTGATAACCTCGCCGTGAGATTTTGTTAATTTCTCTATAATTTTTTGATACTATAGTATGAAATGAAATTTAGACAATCTCTATATAAAATTATATATCATTATCAGATTGAGCTCCTCTATTTAGTACTATATAAATCATTCATATTAAACTCTTCCATTCGCAGATCATGCTTTTCCATTTAGTCTTACAAACATATATAATTCATATTGAATTCCTCCCTTTGATAGTATATACATATACATATTTGAATTGAGCTCCTCCACTTGGTAGTATATAGAGCATGTTATCACACTTAGTTCCACCATTCAACATTCCTCTACATAACATATTATCAATTTGAGCTCCATTCATTCAACATCACTCTAAATGGTACATTACCAGTTTGAGTGCTCTCATGTTCACCAACCTTCTATGGAGCAAATTGTTTGTTTGAACTCTTTCGTTCGGTATTCCTCCACGGAGTACATTATATGCTCGAGTTCTCTTATCCACCATCATTCCTAGAGCATTCCCCTTTTCGGCATTCATGGCATATCTCCCATTCAACATGATAATCATCAATCCTCAAACCTTGTCCTTAGTGCATTAAACATCCAATCCCATTGTAATATAATCATCTCTTCTAGTTGTGGCAAAAAAAATTATGAAATTCACAATCTTGCAACGATATAAATTATCAAATTATACAATATAATTAATTTATTTTATGTTTCCAATGGTACAATGTTTAAAAAAGTGTTACGTAACTCAAATATCAAAGGAAACACTAAATTTAAAGGACTAAGTAAAAACGCGGCATGATAATCCAGACATCTTCACCCAAGACTTAAATTTCTTTCCCGATTTGAAACATAGAATTTTTTTAATAAGAACAAAAGCAAACAATCATCAAAATTCGTACATACGTTTAAAAATTTAACTCCTTTGAAAAATTGTTTTAAAAAATCATCAAACATAGTATTAAAAAAATGAAGAAAATAAGTTACTCTTTTTTTTACTTTTTTTTTTTGCAATCTAATCCGGTTTAGTTCTTATAGTATGACTTACGTTTAAAAATTCAACTCCTTTTGAAAAATCATTTTAAGCAATCATCAATCATAATAACGAAAATAATGAAGAAAATAACTTAAAAAAGAGTTATAAATTGGCATTTATGGTTTGAAAATGAAAAGAAATTTTATTTTGTTAGCGAAATTAGGTGAAATTAACTGCAAATATGATTTTATTTCAGTCTTTTGTTCTATTGAATTGTTGCGAATGTTGTTATTGTTGTTGGATATATAAATTTAGCCATTTGATGCTATTTTTGTGTACTATTGTTTGTGTAGTGAAACTGTTTTAGAGATTTATTGTTGCTTTGATTATGCATTCTGGTAGGGAGTTATTGCTTGGTTGAGTATAAGACAGAAGAGAAACTTGGTAGCTATTTTGATTGTGCAGTTGAAGATGATGGAATCAATTTTCGATATGATGCTTTTTCTTGCTTTGCTTTTAATTGTTAGCAGGAGGAGAAGGGTTAGATTGCCAGTGACATATTCACATGAATTACATAGGAGGAGATATTTTAGGTCATTGAACATGAATCAAATGGTATTTGATAATGATAGAGTCTGCATTCACAATTGTAGAATGGATAGAATGGCATTTCATAAATTGGTTCACCTTTTAAGGACTGTTGGGAAGTTGAAGGATAGTAGAAATAGCTCTATTGAGCATATGGTCATTAGTTTTCTCCATATTTGTGCTCACAATATAAAGAATAGGGTCCATCAATGTAATGTGGCAAGATCTGGGAGACTATTAGTAGGCAGTTCCATGCTGTGTTGAGGTTGCACTCAATGTTGCTTAGGAAACCAGAGCCTATCCATGAAAACTGCTCAGATGACAGATGGAGGTGGTTTAAGGTTTGCTTAGGAGCTTTGGATGGGACTTTCATTCAAGTCCACGTTGAGACTGGTGATAGACCCAGGTACAGAAATAGAAAGGGGAAATTTCTACATATTTGTTGGGTGTTTGCAACCCAGATATGCAGTTTATATATGTCTTACCTGGGTGGGAAGGCTCTGCAGCCGATGGTAGGGTGTTGATAGATGTTATTAGTAGGAGTAATGGACTTAAAGTCCCCCAAGGTAATTACTGATTTTGGTTCTCTGAACTATGGTTTGAGGTTTTTGTTGTAAGTTATTTCATTAATTCAGTTTAAATGGTAACATATAGGAACCTTTTATTTGTGTGATGCTGGATACACAAATGGGGAGGGTTTTCTAGCACCCTATAGAAGCCAAAGATACCACTTGAATGAATGGAGGCATGGTCATCAGCCTGCAACACCTCAGGAATATTTCAATATGAAACATTCTCAAGCACGAAACTGCATAGAGAGATGTTTTGGCATCTTAAAGGCTAGATGGGCCATTTTAAGAGATAAGTCCTTTTATCCAGTTAAAACTCAGTGTAGGATAACCTCTGCATGTTGTATTCTTCATAATTTCATTAGATCAGAGATGCCAATTGATCCAAATGAGAGTGTTGTTCCTGTTGATGGTGTTCAAGTTACTGATGATGATAGTAATGGAGAATTGATCACTACATGTGAAACCAGTGCTGCTTGGACAGATTTCAGAGACAAACTAGCTGAGGAAATGTTCATGTCTTGGCAGACTTCAAGAAATTGAATTGGGATGTGTGATTTGTTGTATGATTATATGTTCTGTACTTCATTATGAACAATTTGATTTTTCCAGCATTGTGTATTTGTGGCTTGATTGAAAACAATGAACTGATGATTGTATTATGAATTGATTAATGTAATTCGACTTATCCAATTTGTCTATTTTCTCTATTCAGTTTTCATGATTTTAGCTTCATTAGATTTATGATTTATTCGACTTTAATTGTATATTTGTATCTCTCATTTTAGCTTCATTAGATTTATGATTTATTCGACTTTAATTGTATATTTGTACCTCTCATGCTTTAAAATTTTGCAGGATATGGACGGGTCTGGCAAGAAAAGCAGAAAAGGGACCAAGAGAAACAAGAAGTCCACCACTGTTGCTCCACCTGAACCTGTTGTGAGAAGAAGGAGAAAATCTGTTGATCATTCCAAGCATCAGTGGAAACCAAAGGAGGACTTGATTCTGGTTGAATGTCTGCAGACTCTCTTTAATGATCCAAGTTGGAAGGCTGAGAATGGATTCAAGACTGGATATTTGCTGCAATTGGAAGTTATGATGAAGGAGAAGATACCTGGTACTACTATTATGGGTATTCCTCACATAGAGTCCCGAACTAAGCTATTCAAAAGGCAATTTTATGTCATTCAAGAGATGATGAGTGTTGGTAGTGGATTTGGATGGGATTCTTAGGAGATGTGCATCACAGCAACAAAGGATGTGTATGATGGTTGGTGTAAAGTTAAGTATCACCTTTCAATTCATTTTTAAGTAATTTATAAATTGCTATTGTGTTTAATTCATTCTTTTTATTGAAATTGCTATTTTTTTCACAACACCGATATGCTTTTTTTTTTGTTGGATGTCTTTGTAGAGCCATAAAAATGTTGTTGGACTAAGAGGCAAGCCTTTCCCACACTATGAGACTCTTAGTGTGATTTATGGGAAAGACAAAGCTAATGGGACTGGAGCTGAAACACCAGCAGATGCTTGTGAGGAAATTGATGATGAAGATGATAGTAATGGAGAGGGTGATGAAGAGGCTAAAGGTGATGCTGATTAAGGGCAGTTTCATGACTGTGAAGAAAATGGAGCTAAGCATGAAGTTCCCGAGACTCAGCCCACCCCAACTGATGCCCAAACTTTCAACACTGCCCCTACCCCAGCAACTGCCCCTGCCCTAGCAAGAAGGCCCGAGACAACAAAGAAGAGGAGCAGAAGTGATGATGTGTTAACCGAGCTTATGGATTCCATCAAAGACTATAGAGAATGCACATAGAAAATCAGTGGCATCTCCAACTACTTCGAGAAGGAGGCTGCTGGTGGTGATAGAAGGATGGCCATATTTGAAGAAATCCTGAAAATGGGTGGGTTCACAGACCAGCAAGTCATTGAAGCTGGTGAGATGATACTGAAAGATGCACACAAGGTTGAGGCTTTCTTTGGTTTGCCTCAAATGCTCAGGAGGGACTATGTGATGAAGCAATTGGCTGATGCCAACCCATACATACTAGGATTTGATGTTTGAGGCAGTTTCTAATGGATGGTAGGCAAGTTCTGATTTGGGGGGGTTATGGCTTCATTCTTTTGATAACTTTTTGTTGATATTTAGGTGAAATTTAGGGTAGCTGTATAGGGCGCTATAAACTCTCATCTTTTTATTATATTGGTTGCCTTGTCCTGGCAGTACATAGTTTGTACATGTTAAATGCCTTGGGTGAATATTTGGCAGGTTTAATTTTTATGTTGAATGCTTATTATGCCTTTGTGGCATTGAATATTATGGTTTGACAGTTTCTAATTAAGGATGAATGATATTAATTTTCAGCAGTAAATTCATGTTTAATTTTGGTTAATTAGCTCTTTTATATGTGGACTTGTGATGAATGCAATGTGACTTGTTTTGAGTTAGGTACTTGAAAGGCAATTTTTCCAGGACTTAGGCAATTTTTTGATTGTCACATTAGGTAGGAAAAGCAGGGGCATTTATGTAATCATGTTTTTATTACTGACAAACATTACTGAAAACCAAACGGGTTAATCACATTACCCCGGAATCCTAACCAAACAGAATTAGGTGCACACCTAGGTAATATTTTGCAGTAATCTCATTACAATTGGTAATATTGCATTACCCCAATCCAAACCCCCCTAAGAGAAAAAAGTCTAACTATGAGTTTGATCAAGTGTGGGAGTGATTTGAATTCATCCATGCCAAGATGAAGAATGATAAATAAGAATATCAAGGCTTGGAAATAAAAGAAAAGATTTGAATTTAAATTGGAGCTCAAAAATCGAATTTGGAGAAGTCTTTAACAATATTGAAGATTTCTATTAAGCTTGGAGAAGTTTGCAAATTGATTCCCTTGAAGAAATATTCAAAGAAATGCAAATAATTGAAAATTGGAAAATGGACCATTTCAGTCGACTTAAACAGAAGTTGAAAACGCCCTACCTGTTGTGCCATTCTGTATGAATAGTAAATTACCATTTCAGTCGACTTAAATAGAAGTTGAAAACGCCCTGGCTATTGTGCCCATTTTGTATGAACAGTAAATTGCCATTTCAGTCGACTGAAATTGAAGTTGGAATGGCCCGGGTGCATTAGAAGACAAAAAATAACGGCTAGTTTGAAAAAGCAAAAGGGTGCCCAATGGCTAGGAAATGTCTCCAACGACTAGAATGATGTGAGAGAGTATATATAGACCTCTTGAACACTCATCCATTGTAAGATTCAAAGGGGCAACACTCCATACATCAAAGATCAAGTGAATAAAGGGCCTAACAAAAATATTTATACAATCATTTATTCATCATCAGTAATTTACTAATAATTATAGAAGCAAACTAAGATAATAATTTTATTTGACAAAATAAAATTAAGATAATAATTATAATTAAGATAATAATTATAGAAGAAATAGTCAATTATTTGACAAAATATATATAGTGACATTCATTAAACTATGACCGGGTATTTGTTTCTCGTTGTGTCATCAATCTATTTGCTATAGATTCTCTTAACAATTTTATTTCTGAATCACTTCGACTACTACCATGACTACTCGATTCACCTTGATCAAAAGTAGACTACCGCATAAGCAAATGGCAGTCTCAAAAGGAAAACTAGACTACCACATCTGCAACCTCTCCTTACGCTTATGTGGTTGAGGTACTTATGCTTATCAACTGTTGTCTCTCGCGTATTTGAGATTCCATCAAAATTAACATTTAACCAAAAGAAAACGAAACCCAACAATATAAAAATCAAATCAAACACTCCTTTTACACTATCTTACTAAAATCCAAAATACCCATTTCACAAATGAGAAAAATAACGAAAAAGATGAGCAGGCCATGGTGGATGGGAAAATAATTAAGTTAAAATTAAAATTAGTCACTTGATTTTTGGTGAAATTGAAGGGGGAAATTTCAGAGAGAGCTTGAGAGCTTGGTCTTTTATGTTCAAAACAGAGAATGAACCCAAAACCCCTATTATCAAACACTCATTACAAACTAAAATCACAAAAAAAAAAGACATATAATGTAAGAAAAACTAACCTCGAAGGAGAAGGGGACGATGAGGCCAAGTTTGGAGCTCTAGGCTTTTGGGAGGCTTTGATTATTGGTCTTGCTAAGGAGAAGGAGTGGCGAGGAGGAGAGCAGATGAGAGCTCGTCAAAAGAAAAATCCCTAAAAGGTTTTCAAAAGAAAAAGGGGTAAAATAGATAGAAAATATTTGGACCCCGATTAAACGGTCCGCTGGAGGTAAAATGACCAATGAAAATGGACCAGTGCACTGGTGCCACATAAGCCAAACGGTCAGTGGATATTTTGCACCTAAGCCACCAGTTGGTCAGTTCACCACCGTTTTGGATCCAAACGGTGGTCAACTGACCAACTAAACACACCCTTAATTTTACATTCTTCTTTTTTATTTTATGGGTTATACTTTTCTCTTCTTTTTCTCTGATGGACAGCTTTTCTGATATTAAGAGGTCGTTTGTTGCTTTCCATGGAATAACTCTCCATAGGAGAGTGATTCTTAGGAGAATGATTCCAGGGAAAGTAACTTTAGGGAAAGTAACAATTAAATTCCATGGAGAATAGTTTCAATGGTTTGGTTTATCAGCATTTTCCTTGGAAAATAATCCAATTTTAATGATATTTACACTTTTCATGGGTGAAAAAAAACTTTCCCTACCCCCCATGTGGGAAAGTATTCTCCCATCTAACAAGGAAAGTAGGTACCCTACAAGGTGCCCTTAAAATTATTTTCCTATCTAAAATTATCAAAACAAACGATGGAAAGTGTTTCCATCCTATTACTTTCCAGGAAAGTAAGCAAAACAAACGCACTCTAAGGGACACATAGTTGGAATCAGTGGAAGGATGATATGATTCGGATTCGGCGGGTTTGTCTTCTAACTTGTCCATTTTTAGTTTCGCTCTTACCCATCAAGTTTCAATCTTTTATTTGCTTTGCTTAACTTTGACGATTCCCCAATGCTGAAAGTGAATTTATTGGTTTGTTTAATCTCAAATGTTTGTTGGATTCCCCGTTGTGTGTGTTCTCCTTTTTGGGTTTCCCCACTTACTTATCGGCTTCTCTTCTTTTCTTCTTTTCTCTGTTTTGTTTGTCGCCATTTTTTGCTTGATTGTTGTTTTGCCGCTCCTTTTTACTTCCTTATTCTTTGCTTTGCTAGGCTGATCATGTCGAGTTCTTCTGGTGTTAAGGTTAGTGTTTTGGGGTCTTTATATGGTGCTTTACAGTTTGTGTTCAAGTAAATTCATTCATATTTTTTTTATCCAATTGAGTTGCTTTCTGATGATTTCTTAGTTCATAAATCTGCACTCTTAGTATATATTTGATGAGAATGATTTAATGAATTTCTCCATGATATTCATCTCTGCATATGTCATTTGAAGTCACGAGTAGCTTTATCATCACCTCTTTTGCTTCATTTTTAATTTCCGCATATCAAATCCTCATGGTTCTGATTTTTATGCATAGAGTATGCATATGTTCTCACTCCACTAAATTCATAGCTTTTTACCATGTGATTTCCCCCATTTTCCTCATGTTAAGATGTTAAAAGCTTAATGTTCATTCATAGTTTCGTTGACCAGACTAAGCCTGCTCTGTTTTCTTATTCAGAATATTGATCTTCATGTATGTTAATATTGTCGTCTGAGGTGGCTATTGCAGCAAAAGCCGATGGACCAAACAACAGTAGCAGGTTCGGCTGTTAATGTTGCAAAACCAAGCCAAGAATTGTTGAACTCCAAAAAGAAGGTGGGGTTCTTATACATTTTATGTTTAACTTAGTCATTTGATTATGCTTTTTTGATCCTTTTCTCTTATTGCTTGAGTTTATGATAGGAGTTAGATAAGGTAATATTTTTCATAAATAAACTAAATTTGTAGGTTATGATTTGTGGAGGTATAGCCTTGATGATTGCTTTGTAACTCTAAATAGCCTTGAAGGTGGGGTTCTTATACACTTTATGTTTAACTTAGTCATTTGATTATGCTTTTTTGATCCTTTTCTCTTATTGCTTGAGTTTATGATAGGAGTTAGATAAGGTAATATTTTTCATAAATAAACTAAATTTGTAGGTTATGATTTGTGGAGGTATAGCCTTGATGATTGCTTTGTAACTCTAAATAAGTTTGATCAAATAATTGTGGGAACCCTTGGTGACTAGCATTAAAGTGTTGATGTTTTTGTTTGTAATGTTATGCAGGTTTTAAAAAAACAGTCGGAAGCATGTACTTTCTTGATCTTGGTGCAGCAATTTTCATAGCTGCCTTGCCTACAAATTTTAAGGTATTGTAAAATGGTTTTACGTTTTACACCCTCATATTCGTAAGTGGCTACATTCAAGTGCTTTCTTTTGGTAATGGGTTTAGAAGAATTTTTATTTATTAATATTGCAGGCAAGAAAGGGGAAAGATTGTTGAAATATAGTTTCATGCATTAAATAAGAATGAATGAATCATAGATCATTGTCAAAACATAACTACAAGTATGTCAATATTATTAATTGGTGTGTTTCTGCAGTCTAAGATCATCCAGCCATTATTGTGTTTTCATGTCGACTGTTGATTTGGTTAGGTGTTGTGGTGATCTTTTTTACCTGGTGTTTAATCTTAAATAAAGGTTCTGTTTGTTCACTGCTGTTATTTTAGAACTTTAAAGAACCAGATGGAAAGATCAATCACTACTAAAAAATGAGGCAACAGTGACAGGGAAATTTCTGTCACTAATGCTTTGTCACAAATTTTGGTCTATTTGTGACAGATTTGTAACAGAATTGTTACAGATTTGATGGAAAACGACTTTTGAATACACTGTAACAGATTTTCCGTTACAAGTTTTGTAACAATACTCTTTTCCCGGGAAAACAATGTACGGAGCCAAATTTTGTGACAGATATTTTGTAACAAAAGTTTGTCACATCCATTTGTGACCAAGTTTAGTGACAGATGAGTTACAAAACACTTGCTTAGACAAATATGGTCAAACCAAATGTGTTTACTTTTTCATTTGTAACAGGTAATTGTAAAAGAGTTTCTGTTACAAATCAATTGTGAGAGAATTTGTAACTGCATTGTAACAAAAATATTTGGGGAAAATTTGGGGCAGAACAAAAGGCGCCATTTTTTTGGAAAATTTTAAAATTTCCTAAATTATTAGTAACAGCCAGGTAACAGAACTTAGTCACAACACCACTAGTATATATATAAATACTTAGGTTTATTTCTTTACCCCTAAATTGCAATTTCTCTGCCTCTCAAATTATGCCCAACACGCGCGCCTAACCTAAGCCACCGCAGCCCATCTCCCTTGATGCCGACGAGCATTCTTCTCAATCCATAAATTCTATGCTTCGGTTTTTCACCTTGACCCGTCTTTGGCTTCGATTCGGCAGCTCCAGCAAGCCCTAAAGTATCCTGCCAAAAAATCGCTGCTTTATTTTGGAGGAGGAAATGCTATGCCTCCGACCTCGAAGGCTTGTTCTCTGATGGCGTTTTTTCTCACTCGAGAAGCGCAGAAAGCAGGCTGTGCCCCCAGCTACCGCTACCCTTGGCAAAGCAAAAGAGCTACCATTGACCTCCGGAAAGGAGAGGGCAGAGAAGAAAACATCCCTTGCGCAAGTTATTTTTCTTTCTGCGCCTTCACTACGCGCTATTCGACCTGCTAGGAGCGCCGACCACTAAATAATCCGCCGCCTTGGTTCCCGGAGAGAAGGTATTGTAGAGCCTTTGATAAACAATGTACGGGCTAGTTATTTTCTACGTTTTTCCTTTGTTAATTTTTTTCTCTAATCATGTCTCTCTTTCGAACTGTTTCAGATTTCTAGTAATTTATTCTTTAATTTTTTAAACAATTTTCATATTATTCTGAACAATTGTTTATCAATTTTCATATTAGTTTAATTGTTTTAGTATGGGTTTGAGAAGTTTTAGGCTTAATAAGAGAAAAAAAAACCAGCATGATGATTTTGCAGCTTACCTGTTTTATTTTTTAATGTCTGCTTTGGTCTGGAGATTTTCTCAATTTAATTCTTTCTGGAATATGTAACATAAATTTCGATGAAATGACTTTGGTTTTATCTCTTTAGCATGTAAACAATCTTAAAGCACTGGATGAATATTCTCTTAATGTAGTTGTTTTTCCCCAACAACTTGATGAACAATATGCTAAATCTAATTTTGTAGTTGGGTCTGGGATGTTATTGGATAATGAAGAAGGTTTGGACATTACTCTTAATGTGTTTGGGGAGAAGTTTCATGCTCACAAGTTAGTATTATCTACTATCATAGGATGGAAGAAGATGATAAAGGAATAGTTGTTACAGATATGGAGCCTAAGGTTTTTAAGGTAGCATTCAACTTGTTTCCTTCCCCTTTGGATTTTTTCATAATGCTGCTTAAGTTCACATTAGTGGCTTAGTGCTCTTGATATAAAACTAGAATCTATTGTCTGCTTGGTTGTCTTTCTTTTCCTAACATTATCTATGGTTGTGCATTGGGCAGGCTTTGTGATGTGTGATTCTGTACTTTGCAAGGATATATCTGTGAACTCCGTTGCAAATATTTTAGCCGTGGCTGATGGTTATCATGCTATGGATCTAAAATCTATTTGCTTTAAATTTGCTACTGAAAATCTTGTTGGTAAGTTCTTCAGTTATATATTGCTAAAATAGTTTTTTTTATATCAATATAATAGTTTACTTGTAATTTAACAAGTTAAAAATGTTGCTCTTAATGGATATTGGTATTAAAATACCTGTTATTAGTTATATAGCTCTTTGATTAACAGTAAAGAGAAAATTATATATGGGATAATTACCTAATTGATGGTAATTTACAAACAAATGGGGGCAACTTCATCATCTTATAAAAGGCCAACGAGCCATTGCTTAGCCGATTGATTAAGGCAAGCCTAACCTAACCATGCTTGCTTAGTTGGAACCAAAATTGCCATGAAGAAACACTTGGATGCCTAAGGTATGAGCCACCTTAGGACACTTGCCACTTTGGTGTAAGCTACCTTTTGACACATATTATATCTAATTTAATTTTGAATTGCATTGCCATCAGTTTGTGTTTTCTATTGCAATTTAATAAATGGCTAGAGTTGTGCTAACTTTTTCTTGTCTTTGCAGTTGCAAAGTCCTTCCCCCAAGTCCTGCCATCTGTTACACTTGATGATGCAAGAAAATAAAGTGGCAAATGTAAGTCTCATGGCTAAGGTACTTTTTCTTCCTTGGCATCAAGAAAATTCTATGCAATGTGCAATTTTTGGCTGTAGTATTTTCTAATATTCTGTCAAAACAGTCAACTTCTTTCTTGTTCTAAGTAATTTTCTTTTTGTCAATAATATCGAAAATTCATTTAAGCCAACTACTTATGTATGTGTCAAGAGTTGTGTGTCAAGTGTTGAATCCTATGAGTTGATAAAAAAAGTCAGTCCTCTTACAAGTTAATTTGTCTCCCAGTCCCCAACTATTGTTGGCCATTCCTACAAGTGAGTTCTTTTTCTATGTAATAGACAGTTTTAAATGATAAATTCATCTTTCGTAGATTACTCCATTACATACTATTAATGCAATTAATTAATTATATCTACTTTTATTGTAGTTTGGGAAGTGTTTGATTTTTCTATCAATTCTACCTTGTTTAGCCGATTGATTAATGGCTATAAATTATAGTCTACCATATGCTTGCTTAGTTGGAATCAAAATTGCCCTGAAGAAACACTTGGATGGCTACGGTAGAAGCAAACTTAGCTTACACTTGTCACTTTGTGTAAGCTACCTCTTGACACATATACTATATCTAATTTAATTATATGAATTACATTGGCATCAGTTTGTGCTAACTTTTTCTTGTCCTTGCAATTGCCAAGGCTTTCACCCAAGTTGTGTCATCTATTATACCTAATGATGCAAGAAAATAAAGTGGTGGATGTAATTGCCATGGGTAAGGTAATTTTTCTTCCTTGGCATCAAGAAATTTCTATTCCATGTGGAATTCTTGCCTTTAGTATATCCTGATATTTTGTCTAAATGGTCAACTTTTTTCCTGTTCTGGGTAATTTTCTGTCTAAATGGGGTACTTTTGGTTAGAGTCAATATGCACATTTTAATTGCTTTCATTTTATCTATTCTTTCTAGCTTCTGAAGAAAGAAGTAATGCTTTTCTAGAGAAGCAGTGGACTATTGAGGAGTGGGTATTTCATCTACATCTACATATATGTATTCTTGAACTTAGGAAGTTTTTCACATATTTCGTCTTTCCCTTTGTACAAATACTAGTTCTGTTGTAATAGTCGAAATATATATAACACTACAATCTTGTAAAATGTTACAATTGAAATTATTTATAGAAATTGAGATTATTTCTCTACAACTTTTTTAATTTATTTTTTTTTTTACTTTTATGCTTTAAAATAGTAATCAAGTTGTGGAAAATAGTGACAGATTTAGTGGCATCAGCAATGGGATATCTGTCACTAAGTTGTGACAGATTTGTGACAACGTGTTTAGTGATGAGGGTTTCAGCAACAACCGTAATCTGTCACAATATCTGTCACAAATACGTTTTTGTGACGGTTTTTAAGGGTTTTGTGACGGATTTTGACTGTCACTGTAGCCTGTTTTTTTTTGTAGTGAATCCAGGCAGTAAGACGTGCACTATCCTTGCCCGTTCTGATCTGTCATGGTTCAGGTACTCTTCTTCAAAATTTTGATGGATTGGTTAAGTATTCTGTTTAATAAGGATCCATTTATGTTCAAGTATCAATTCATTATATATAAATCTGAACTAAATTTGCTTGCTATACATGCATAGTCTTTGGTATAAGTTAATTAGCAGTTTCTAACTGAGGGAAAACAGCCATTTAAGGTATTTTCAATTTTCTGGATGGTCTTATGTGATCCCTATGCTTTTGTACTATGTTTTGTAGAGCTCTGGCATTCTGGCATACTAGATGTATCTTTGCTATTGAATTTTCAGTTTTCTGAATGTATGTTTTTATTGTTTACATAAAATTTTGTAGTTTAAAAATTTGGTCATCTTTCAATCTATGCTTTATCCTATTTTTATTTAATTTTAGATTTATTTTAACTGTAAATTTTTCAAAGTTCTTTGTTGAGCTTCTGCTAATGGAGTTTACTCTAAAAGATATTGTAGAAAAGAATTGATCTTTTCAGGTACTGTATAGTTTTGGTCGGTAGTTTTTGCTATTGTTTGTTACAAGGAGTAAGGTCTATTTGCCATTTATAAATGCATCAGTTTATCTGTATGTACAATTTGCTCATGGTTGCTATAAAGGTAATCTTCCTATCTAATTTATCTGACTTGAGAATAATTATATGCATGTAGTGCTAAGAGTGGAAGTGAAATTACAAGTGAAGGCAGTGATGCGAATTCCCAGAAGGTGAGTGCGACCTTTTTCGCTTTTCCTCTTATTAGTTGAACTTTTCAATTATTATTATTATTATTAGCCTGCCAACTTAGATTAGTTGTCAACTGTGCTTTAGTAGAAATGGTTACATTTACATGAAACATCAATAGTTTTAGACTTTTACCATATAAAATTTATGGCATAAATACCACTTTGCACCCTTAAGTTTGTACGGACTGCCACTTTGCCCCCAACTTTTTTATTTTGACCAAAATGCACCCTAAAGTTTTATTTTTGTGCCACTTTGCACCCTCTGTCCGGTAGGACAAAACAAATCGATCGTGGCGTCCGACGTGGCATGCCACGTGGACAAAAAATGACACGTGGCATGTATCCTTTTGTGCACGTGGCATGCCACGTGCCATTTTTTGAAACATGTGGCATGCCACGTGTCACTTTTTGGTACACGTGGCGTGACATGTGTCACTTTTTGGTACATGTGCCACGACTTTTTGGTACATGTGGCGTGCCACATGTCACTTTTTAGTACACGTGGCGTGCCACGTCGGACACCGTGATAGAATCGTTTGTCCTACCATGACGGAGGGTGCAAAGTGGCACAAAAATAAAACTTTAGGATGCGTTTTGGTCAAAATAAAAAAATTGGGGGCAAAGTGGCAGTCCGTACAAACTTAAGGGTGCAAAGTGGCATTTATGCCTAAAATTTATTATTGGAGGAATGAGAACTCAATGAAATGTTTTGGCTTGGCTGTTAAATTTTGTGTTCGTTGGGTTCTTTTTCCATTTGAAATGATGTAAGACATCTTTAGCTATTACGAGTGTCCAACAATTGATTCTGATAATGAAGATTCCCGTTAATGTGATTGGAAGACAAAATAAATTGTGAATTTTCCACTGTACGTACATTACTAACTGTTCAATTAATGAGTAGAACAGGTGATCAAGGGACTTGATGAGGGCATCCTGACCTTGAAACTAGGTGGGAAACGCAGACTTTATATTCCAGGCGAGGTGAGCTATAGCTTTTATTCTCAAATTTTCCAGCAGAATTCTTTTGTTCCCTAAGAGCAGATTGGTGTAGTTGGGCTGCACTTATTCATGATTATACTAATTTTAGTTTAAAAGTAGACAAGATTATATAGTTTTGGCCCGCCAGCATCCACAAATATCAAGAAGCTAGGATGAAATGGCTTGAATCGTTTTCTGTGCTAGACATTAGGCACATTCATAGTTGTACAAACAAACAGGTCAAAATTATTTGGAAGGACACAATTCACTTGGCAGCTAATGAGCTTTCCGTCATGCTGAAGATGAGATTTAACTGCTTCAGTAGATTGAATTACACTGAGGATTAAACTTTGATGACCATGGGAGCTGTAATATAGAGATTGCATAGATTCCAATTATAATTAACCATTTTTTAATAGAAAAATTGTACCATTGTTATAGAAGAAATTATTGTTTGGTTTCCAATTTTCTTCCTAAGTTTTAATGTTGTAAAGCAACATAAATCTTTCTTATTTTTGGGACCTTTTATGGTATTATTAGATGTGTTCCTCTCATGAGTTTGCTATATAGGTCCTATCTAATGTTTTTAGCTGCTCATCATTTTGAATTACAAAGAAAATCTCTCCTATTTGTGCATAATGATTAGATATTGCTAATTATTTTCTCCAATACTCCAATAGAAAAAAAGGGACCCGAAACTCTGGATCCTCACGGGTCATATATCTAGTATATATATATATATACCAGACAATCCCGTGGATCAGAGGATAGGAACTTTGATTGGAAGTAGAATAATAAGATTTTGATTAAGATTTTGAGTAGAATAAAATTGAAACAATTTGAAGAAAAGAAGTAAAGTTTGGATAAAGATTGGAGAATATAATTGGAAAAGTATGGAGATCTTCTACTTTGTACTATTGACATAATTGGAGACAATTTTTGCAGGGATTCCTTCATAATTTGGCTTTCTCTTCATCCAATGAGTCATCTTTGCATTATTGGAGACAATTTTTGCAGAGATTCTTTATGATAACTTTGCAGACCATTGGCTTTCTCTTCATCTAATGAGTCAGCTTTGCATTATTGGAGACAATTTTTGCAGAGATTCTTTATAATTGGGATAACTTTGCAGACCATTATTTTTCCTTTGCAGACCATTATTTTTCCTTTTTTTTTTAAATCTATTTTTTCTTCCTGGTTTTTGCCATTTTAACTGTAGTGGAGTCTTCTGCCAGATCCACAGTTCTCTCTGATGATGTTTGGGATGCTTCTTCCTCCTCTGTTTCAGAATCAGAATCCATCGAACTTAGCATTTCTGCCATAAGCTTCTTGTATTCTTTTTCGGTTTTTGCTTGTGCTAGTATAGTACTAGCATTAGATTTTGCTTGGAGAAATCTGGCTATGTCCTTGTTTGGGGATGCAGATTTACAAAGACTTGGATTTTGTGTGAAAAAATTATCCAAGTACTTTGCATCATATTTTTCTTCATTGAATTTGTCCAACCATTTGGTTTTGAAAATTCTAACCAAGGAGGTTATATTGAGACATTTATCAAATTCATAATCATAATTCCATGAAACAATCCAGGAGATATTTAATTTAGTGAAAAAATGGATGGTTTGGTGAAGGTGTTTTTGATCTGCCTCAGGTTGGTATTTGTCAAAAAATTTGGATCAAAGGTCTTTCATTTTTGGGGGTAAAATTTCAGGTGATGGTCCATACCAGGTCCACCATTTTTGAAACCAATTGGGGAATTTGTATTGGGATCCATATTTAAAGTATATGAGCCAGGAATGCCGCATATGTTTGTTATTCATTTGAAACGCTACATACCAGGCGGTAATATATTCCCAATATGAAAAATGGGGGCAATGGTTTATTTTTGTGGAGAATGAGGTTGGGAATTTTAGCAAGCCGAATGGATTTTGTTCCCAATCTTTTGGTCTGAGGACTTTAATAATTTGGGCTGTGGAATGGGTGATAAAATTTGGATCTTTAGAATCAGTATAATGTTTGAAATTTACTGATTCTGTTTGTATCAAAATGTTTGTGTAAAATTCATGTGTTTTTGCCACATGTTGGGGAACAAAATGTTGATCATTAAAAATTTGTTTTGCCAAAATGTGTGGAGGTTTTTCAGAGGGGTTAAAATCATCTTCTACCACACAGATGTATTCCACATTTTTATTTGGAAAATACTGTGAACTTTTCTGAGTTGGATTTTGAGAAATTGCAATTTGTTTCGGAAAAATTTCTTGAAGAGATAATTGTTTTGAAACATTTGAGAGAGATTTTGGTTTGTGCAAAACAATCTCTTTATTTTTTGAATTTTTGCAGCTTCAGCACTAATCCTTTGAAGAGGATTGTCATCCTTCATTTGTGATAGCGCTAATGCTACTTCTGAAGATTGAGAAAGGTTCTCAACCCATTTTTTGATTTGAGATGTAATGTCATTTGGGTCTTGTGCATCCTGAAATGATGGACCAGTTGATGATTTTGATGAAGAAGTATCTTCATTTGCTTCTTGGAAGATTTCGGACCATGATTTAATTTGTTTTGTTGAAATTTGTTTTTGGGTTGATGTTTCTTGCATCCTCCCTTTGCCTTTATCTCTCAGTTTGGGGGGCATGTTGCAAAAATTCTCTGGTGAGGAAATCGGGTAAAGAATTAGATTCTCCCTTAATATATTCAATTTCGAAATCAAATATGCTTAAAATAGGTTGCCATCTTGCAAAAATTTGTTTGGAAGCAATATTTTGAACATCTTTTTGTAAAACTTCTTTTGCTGATTTGCAGTCAATTCTCAAGAGGAATTTTTGATTTAGTAAATCACTTTGAAATTTGGTAATACATAAAACAATCGACAAAATTTCTTTTTTAATGGTACTATAATTTTGCTGAGTTAGATTCCAGTGCCTAGAGGTAAACTGCACTATTTGTTCCTTGCCATTTTTGACTTGTTTTAAGATTCCTCCATATCCTATTTCTGAAGCATCTGTTTCGATTATTTTTGGGCATGATGGGTCTGCTAAATGTAAGCAGGGTAAATCTATGATTTGTTTTTTAATTTGGGATACAATATTGGTATGGACATCAGTTCAGGGTTGTGGTTTCTTTCTTAATCTATCATACAATACAAGAGCCCATACTGTGATACCCAAGACTATCCAATGACATAAAGTTAATCTGCCTGAAAAATGGAAATTAGAAGGTGCTACTGATCCAATAGAACCAATTCCAGTTAGAAATAATTCATTAAGAGAAATCTTTCAACATCAGGATGGCACAGTAGAATTAGTCTTCAATAGACCAAAAAAACTACCTCCGAGATATTCTTTTGATATAGCTAGTTCAAGTTCAGCATTCCAAAGATTAAATATAGAAGAAGAATCAATTACCGATAGCCAACAACAAGATTTCAAAACAGCTAGGACATCTGTCTCCTCAATACCAATATCATTTGCAAATACCCAACAACATGAGTTTAGAACAGCTAGAGAGTCCACACCTTCGGTACCTAGCTCGTTTAGGACTAATTTACAAGGAATTAATAACTCCTCAAAAATAGCCCAACCTATTTATGCTAGGCAAACAGAAAGCCCTCATGATTCACCAGTAATGTCACCAACTTATTCTTCAATGACTAATAATGTAAAAATTGAAGAAGAATCAGAAATTTACGTTATACAAAAGCCTTTTGAAATCCACAAGGAATAGTGTAGAAAACATTTCTACTCAAATAAAAACAAAGTTTTAAGAGAAAAATATTTTAAAATTATGGAAATGAAAAGGGAGAAATACTTCAAAAATATTATGAGTTTATGAATAACCATAGAATCAATATAAAATTTTTCAAATGGTTCAACGAATATTATTTAAACTCTATTAATATGATAAAAAATAATAACAAATGGCAAACTACTAGAGGAGAAATTGAATCTTAACACCCTCCTCTAATGGAAATCCAATATAACCACAAAAGTGTTGGAATAAAGGCAAGTCCTTTGAAAATGAGAAGTCCTGATGCAGGAGAACAAATCTCATCAAAAGATATTAAATTGATTCTTGAACAGAATAATTTTACAAATCTGAATCTTCATTCTATAGGAAAACAATTGGATCATATCGAAGACTTAATTGTATCACATCCAAAAAGGCACATAATAAAAGAAAATATTAAAGAATCATCAACAGAACCAATATTTACACCCTATGAAATTCCAAAAAATTTTCAAAATCCAAAAAATCTTCAAAAAAACATCTTTAAATGAAATATAAGATAGACTCAATGCTTTAGGGTCTGAGCTTATAGCCCCAGATACTCCTATACAAACACAAAATTCAATAAATACATTAGATCAAACATCTCAATCTGAGAACGAACAGTCTGAAGATAATCAAATTAATAAAATGAATTGGAGAGAACCTAAAAAATTATATTATCCAAAAACAACTGCACCAGACCTCAATATTGAAGAAAAACCAGTTTTTCAAAATAAATATAATGCTAATACTATATATGAATGGAATATTGATGGCATGTCTGAATATAACATTCTCAATCTATTACAACAAATGACAATGGTTTCCAATGTTTATAAAACACAAAATAAAAATGGTCTAATTAGTGATCAAGCTATAGCCAACCTTTTAGTAGCTGGATTTACTGGCCAACTAAAAGGATGGTGGGATCATGCACTTACTAAAGAACAACATGAAGAAATATTAAAAGCTATCAAAAAAGATGACCAAGGAAGAATCATTCATGATGATGAAGGAAAAGAAATTCAGGATGCAGTTGCAACCTTGATTTTCTCAATTTCAAAACATTTTATAGGTGATCCATCTCACCTTAAAGATAGAAATTCAGAATTATTATCAAACTTAAAATGTAAAAAATTAACAGATTTCAAATGGTATAAAGATGTTTTTCTGACTAGAGTAATGCAAAGACCTGACAACCAACAACCTTTTTGGAAAGAAAAATTTCTAGCAGGACTTCCTAATCTTTTAGGAGAAAAGGTCAGAAATCAAATTAGAGAAAATTATAAAGGAATAATTCTTTATGAAAAACTCACATATGGAGAATTAATCAGTTTTACCCAAAAGGAAGGATTAAAAGTATGTCAAGATTTAAAATTACAAAAACAACTTAAAAAAGAAAGATATATTTGCAAAAAAGAATTATGATCATTCTGTCGTCAATTTGACATCAAAGATGAGTATTCTTTTTCAAAAACTTGTTGTCCATCTAAGCCAAAACAAAGAAAAAAGAATAATATCCCCGAATATTATAAAAAACCAAAATACAAAAAATATAGGAAAGCAAAGAAACAACAAGAATCTCTTAATAAACCAGATAAAATAATAAAATGTTACCAATGTGGAAAACCTGGACATATTTCGAAATACTGTAAGATTAAGAGAAAAATTAATAATTTAAATCTAGATGAAGATATTGAACAAAAATTAATGAAATCCTTTTAGAATCTACGTCTTCCGACCAAGATACAACAACAGAATCAGAAGATTTACAAATTGATGAATTACATTCAACATCAGAATCTTCTAAAGAAGAATCTTCAATAAATATGTTAACAAAAGATCAAGAATTTATAATAGAAGTTATCGATAAAATTCAAGACCCAGATCTTAAACGAGAATATTTACTAAAATTAAAACATTCATTAAAAAATAATAAAGAAAAAGAAGTAGTTTCTAATCCTTCACAAATGTATAATTTACAAGAAATAATTTTTAATAGATATGAAAATACAAAACCTAGGCAAATTACAAATTCAGAGTTACAAATGGAAATAAAAGAAATCAAAAAAGAACTTTCACATTTAAAGAATGAACAACAACAAATGAAAAAACACATCCAAGACTTAAAAAATGAATATTGGCATGAAACTTCTTCTACAGAAGAACCTGATCCTGAAACAGAAGAAAAAACACAAGAATATATGATGGTACTTACCGAAGTTTCAATCCAAAGATATAGTAATAAAAAATGAATTCTCCATACAGATGATAGCTCTTTTCGATACAGGAGCTGATCAAAATTGTATAAGAGAAGGAATAATTCCAACAAAATATTATGATAAAACCTCTGAAAGCCTTAAGGCGGCAAATGGTAAAAGATTAAAAATTACTTACAAAATCCCTAATGCAGAAATCTGTAATAAAGGAATTAAATATCAAACATGTTTTTTAATGGTCAAAGATATCACTCAAGATGTTATCTTAGGAACACCATTCATTTCATTACTTAAACCTTATAAAGTTACAGATCACTCAATTACATCTAAGGTTTTAAACACAAAAGTTGAATTTCCTTTCTTAGAAAAACCCAAAATAAGGAATCTTAATTTATTAAAATCCTTATCCATTCACAATAGTCAAATAAACAACCTGATAAACTGTAAACATAAACAAATCTCTTTTCTACAAGAAGAAATAAGTTTTCAAAAATTAAATGAACAATTACAAAAAAGAGAGATTACAAAAAGAATCAATCAAATAAAAGAAGAAATAGAATCATCCATATGTTCAGATATTCCCAACGCATTTTGGGATAGAAAGAAACATGAAGTAACATTACCTTATGAAAATAACTTTGATGAAAGACAAATTCCTACAAAAGCAAGACCAATTCAAATGAATAAAGAAATGGAAGAATTCTGTAAGAAAGAAATTCAGGACCTTTTAAACAAAAAATTAATAAGAAAGAGTAGCTCTCCTTGGAGTTGTTCAGCTTTCTATGTTATAAAAAATGCAGAAATAGAAAGAGGAACACCAAGATTAGTTATTAATTATAAACCTTTAAATCAGGCATTAAAATGGATTAGGTACCCAATACCTAATAAAAAAGATTTATTACAAAAACTTTGTAATGCAAACATTTTTTCAAAATTTGATATGAAATCAGGATTTTGGCAAATCCAGATCAAAGAAGAAGAAAGATATAAAACAGCTTTCACAGTTCCATTTGGACAATACGAATGGAATGTAATGTCGTTTGGATTAAAAAATGCTCATTCTGAATTTCAAAGAATAATGAATGATATTTTCAATCCATACTCTCAATTTACAATTGTTTATATAGATGATGTCTTAGTTTTCTCGGAAAACTTAGGTAAACATTTCAAACATTTACATATTTTCATTAAAATTATCAAGAACAATGGTTTAGTTATTTCCAAATCCAAAATAAGTCTATTTCAAACAAAAATTAAGTTTTTAGGTCACTATATTACTCAAGGCACCATTACCCCAATAGAAAGATCCATAGAATTTGCTAGCAAATTTTCAAACAAAATCTTGGACAAAATCCAATTACAAAGATTTCTAGGAAGCCTAAATTATGTCATAGATTTTTATCCAGGACTTAGCAAATTATGTAAACCATTGCATGATAGATTAAAAAGAAACCACAACCCTGGACTGATGTCCATACCAATATTTTATCCCAAATTAAAAAACAAATCATAGATTTACCCTGCTTACATTTAGCAAACCCATCATGCCCAAAAATAGTCGAAACAGATGCTTCAGAAATAGGATATGGAGGAATCTTAAAACAAGTCAAAAATGGCAAGGAACAAATAGTGCAGTTTACCTCTAGGTACTGGAATCCAACTCAGCAAAATTATAGTACCATTAAAAAAGAAATTTTGTCGATTGTTTTATGTATTACCAAATTTCAAAGTGATTTATTAAATCAAAAATTCCTCTTGAGAATTGACTGCAAATCAGCAAAAGAAGTTTTACAAAAAGATGTTCAAAATATTGCTTCCAAACAAATTTTTGCAAGCTGGCAAGCTATTTTAAGCATATTTGATTTCGAAATTGAATATATTGAGGGAGAATCTAATTCTTTACCCGATTTCCTCACCAGAGAATTTTTGCAACATGCCCCCCAAACTGAGAGATAAAGGCAAAGGGAAGATGCAAGAAACATCAACCCAAAAACAAATTTCAACAAAACAAATTAAATCATGGTCTGAAATCTTCCAAGAAGCAAATGAAGATACTTCTTCATCAAAATCATCAACTGGTCCATCATTCCAGGATGCACAGGACCCAAATGAGATTACATCTCAAATCAAAAAATGGGTTGAGAACCTTTCTCAATCTCCAGAAGTGGCATTAGCACTATCACAAATGAAGGATGACAGTCCTCTTCAAAGGATTAGTGCTGAAGCTGCAAAAATTTCAAAAAATAAAGAGATTGTTTTGCACAAACCAAAATCTCTCTCAAATGTTTCAAAACAATTATCTCTTCAAGAAATTTTTCCGAAACAAATTGCAATTTCTCAAAATCCAACTCAGAAAAGTTCACAGTATTTTCCAAATAAAAATGTGGAATAATCTGTGTGGTAGAAGATGATTTTAACCCCTCTGAAAAACCTCCACACATTTTGGCAAAACAAATTTTTAATGATCAACATTTTGTTCCCCAACATGTGGCAAAAACACATGAATTTTACACAAACAGAATCAGTAAATTTCAAACATTATACTGATTCTAAAGATCCAAATATTATCACCCATTCCACAACCCAAATTATTAAAGTCCTCAGACCAAAAGATTGGGAACAAAATCCATCCGGCTTGATAAAATTCCCAACCTCATTCTCCACAAAAATAAACCATTGCCCCCATTTTTCATATTGGGATTATATTACCGTCTGGTATGTAGCGTTTCAAATAAATAACAAACATATGCGGCATTCCTGGCTCATATATTTCAAATATGGATCCCAATACAAATTCCCCAATTGGTTTCAAAAATGGTGGACCTGGTATGGACCATCACCTGAAATTTTACCCCCAAAAATGAAAGACCTTTGGTCCAAATTTTTTGACAAATACCAACCTGAACCAGATCAAAAACACCTTTACCAAACCTTCCATTTTTTCACTAAATTAAATATCTCCTGGATTGTTTCATGGAATTATGATTATGAATTTGATAAATGTCTCAATATAACCTCCTTGGTTAGAATTTTCAAAACCAAATGGTTGGACAAATTCAATGAAGAAAAATATGATGCAAAGTACTTGGATAATTTTTTCACACAAAATCCAAGTCTTTGTAAATTTGCATCCCCAAACAAGGACATAGCCAGATTTCTCCAAGCAAAATCTAATGCTAGTACTATACTAGCACAAGCAAAAACCAAAAAAGAATACAAGAAGCTTATGGCAGAAATGCTAAGTTCGATGGATTCTGATTCTGAAACAGAGGAGGAGGAAGAAGCATCCCAAACATCATCAGAGAGAACTGTGGGTCTGGCAGAAGACTCCACTACAGTTAAGATGGCAAAAACCAGGAAGAAAAAATAGATTTAAAAAAAAAGGAAAAATAATGGTCTGCAAAGTTATCCCAATTATAAAGAATCTCTGCAAAAATTGTCTCCAATAATGCAAAGCTGACTCATTAGATGATGAGAAAGCCAATGGTCTGCAAAGTTATCATGAAGAATCTCTGCAAAAATTGTCTCCAATAATGCAAAGCCGACTCATTGGATGAAGAGAAAGCCAAATTATGAAGGAATCCCTGCAAAAATTGTCTCCAATTATGTCAATAGTACAAAGTAGAATTATTGATTCCAATTATGTCAAAGTAGAATTATTGATTGCATTGAAATTGTATTGAGTGACGGAGCTCTCCCTCTATAAAAGCTCCAGAATCAAATGTAAGAGGCAGGCTTAAATTTCATACCAAGAAATAAAAGATCTCCATACTTTCTTCCAATTATATTCTCCAATCTTTATCCAAACTTTACTTCTTTTCTTCAAATTGTTTCAATTTTATTCTACTCAAAATCTTAAGATTATTCTACTTCCAATCAAAGTTCCTATCCTCTGATCCACGGGATTGTCTGGTATATATATATATACTAGTAATTGCACGTGCGTTGTACGTATGTTAATGATTTATAAAACATAATAATTAAAATAATATAAATATAATAAATAGCATATTAACTTGTAATACTATTTAAATAGTATTTGCTTAATAGTCTATGAAATTATCTTTTTGTTTATAATATTTTGTAAATTCACGAAAGTTCATGTTCGTCATCAAGTGTGATCAATGAAAAGTCATCTCCCCTCAACATATTTATTTTAGATGTAAAATTATAAATTTTGGTAAATTATTTGTAATTTGTGTCTTTTTATTATATATTTAGTAATACTAATAGCTTTTTAATTTTTTCTGGAAAAAAAAACTTTTAGTTACTAATTGATTAACTCATTTATTTAACTTCTCATTTCTCAAAACTAAAATTATTAACTTCAAGATAATAAACTTTGTTAGGTTTAGAAAATAAAAAAAAAAAACTCTATGAGAAAAACTAAATTTCTCTGGGTTAAATTCCACATTATAAGGAAAATTAAATACACGTATTTAGTGTTATGTCCTCTGATAGTTTTTAAATTGTTTTTCGATGAGGTATCATCATGCTGTTCAGTAATTTTCCCTTTTAGATATTAAATATAAGAGATTGAAGAAAACACGATTAAATAACATATTTACACTTTACATTAGTTAACTATAAAAGTTATAACTTAGTAGCAAAAAAATAAAAGTTATAACTCTACATTAGTTACTATAACTTTCATATCTAAATCTAAAGTTACTATAAAAGTTATAAAAGTTTTTTTAAAGAAAAAAAATCAGTAACTTACATAGTAATTTGAATAACTTTTTTTTCAATAGTAAATATTATAAATTCCCTAATAATCAAAATTTATTGAAAAAAAATTATAGTACTAATAACATATTCAATAAGCTTACATATATCCTTAGTAGTTCAATAACACTACACTCATGTAATTTAGTACCCTTTGATCTATAATGAAGGTTATGACCCCCTCAATCTCCCTAGTTCATTTACAGAACAAAAATTTAAAACACAACTTTTTTTTCCAACCAATCTTATAGGTGAAATATATTGAATATGTAGAGAAATTAAATACTATCAACAAATTTCATAAACTTACAATTTTAGTAATTATAAGAATAGTACAACAATGAAAGTTACCAATCTTACTACATAATAAAGTTATACAAAATGCTACACAAATTGTCAAAAATGCTATAATTTTATTAATAGTTTCAATATCTTGCGAAAAAAAAAAGTTTCAATAACATTACATCCTTTAAAATGTTAGTTCTCTTTTGTCAAAAATAATGGTAACAAATCTTTTATTTGAGGTTATCATAAACTTATATGCATAATAAGTTTTGTAAGCTTAGTAGAAAAAAAAAAGATTTGTAAGCTTTCATTTAAATGAAGAAGGTTATTCCAATTCTCTTATTCAATGTTACCATTGTAGACACCCGTTTTTGTCATATATCCTTCAATTTAAATAAATTTATTTCTTAATTGGCATTAGGGTCACATAAGGGCATTTTGGTCATTTTCACACTAAGGGCATTCTAGTCATTTGCATATTCAGGGGCATTTTGGTCATCTTAAGTCCACTTTTAATTTAGATTAGTTAATTCACTTTTAGTCATCTAAATTGCATTTAAAATCACAAAAAAGAATTCATTGTTTTTCATTTATTCATTTACATTTTTCATATTTTAGATTACATATTTCCCAAAAATACAAAAAAAATAGAAATAGCAAAATACAAAAAAGTAATAAATAACTGCATTTGCTTTTTTTTTTTTCATATGGCTTAGGTTTACAAAATACAAAATAGAATTGCATTTCACCATGTATTTACAGTTTACAGGTTACAAAAGAAGTCGACCTTTTCATATTTGAGTCTCTCAATTGGTTCGATCTTTTCCTTTTATCTTTGGTAGCTTCTTTCTCCCATTCTGTCTTCTGCATTGACAACCTGCTGTGCAACTTCCCTTTGACCCCAATCAGAGCCTCTTCCTACTCAGATTCCCTGCCTCATGATCCAAACACAACATAGCAGCAAGCATAAAATCAGTTAAAGCTAGCATAAATCACTACCATAGCATTTCATACATATTGTCATTAGGGATATAGAGCATAGAAATAAACAACATTTTTCATGGCATTGTCACTGCAATTACAGCAACAAATTCAAGTTGTCTACATTGTATCTCGGCATCCAAGTTCACAAGCAAAGCATTCATGCATTCACTTTCAACATGCACATTCACAGTTTCACACAGTTTAGAGAGTAGAACATTTCCTCATCAGCATCCACTTTCATTTCAATAAGCATTCATCACATGTAATAGAGCATTCCCAACCATGCATTACATATTTATGATCATCACAAAGCATATGCATGCATCTTCCATGATTACAAGAGTCTTTACTTGGTACCATGCATTGCATTTCAGTTAATTACAAACTGCAAAACAGATCATTTGCATTCTTATACACAATCACATGGCATTCGGACTATAGAAGCATTCACACATCTCGACTCCACTGCATGGCCTTTCATAGTTAGTATCGTCATCAATTTTATTACTACTTCATGGCATTCAATAACATGCATACATACTTGCATTTCAATTGCATTTTTGTATAAATCACATAAACATTCAGCATTCATTTGCAACAACAATACAGGCATTTAGCATAGTCTTAGGCATTCATCATGCATATTCCACATCACCACACGAGCACTTAGCCAGCATTTAAATTTAGCATACATAACCCAGTGTCATGCGGTGCCTAATAGTAGAAAGTAATTCCCAATTCCCTACAGTTATAGATAGAGGAAGTTACCTGCCAGCCAATCAACTAAGCCCGCTCACCACTTGTGAATCTGGACTCAAACTCGTTACAACTTACAGCATCCTTCACTCATAAAAGGACAAAAACAGTTAGACAAGAGGAAATGAAATGGTTTTGGCAATTGTAAAAATGCTAATGGGGTTTTTTTAGCAGAATGAGAATCTTTACCTGACATCTCATCGAGCTAATGCTTATCTCCAATACCTGCTCCCAACAGAAGCGAGAAAAATGAGGAAAACTAGGAGAGGAAGGGGCAGGGAATCTGATCGATTGGAAGGCAGAAAACTCTCACTTCTCTCTCTTCAATCAAGATCTCTCTCCTCACACTCCACGCACAGCTTCTCTAGCTCACCTCTATCTCTTGATTCACTCACTTCGCTCTGAATCAAATTATTCCTTCTCTCTGAGCTTTACACCATCAATCTCTCTCTCTCTTCAGTCTTTTCACTCTCTCTCCTATCGAAGTCTCTCTCTTCTCCCTGCAAAAATTACACCGAATACACACAAAAAATTAGACTCTGTCTCTCTCGGATCAAGAAAAAACTATCATCTCCTCTCAAAGAAAGACACACCAACTTCCTCACATTTTTCCAGGGGATACACACAAACTCCCAAACAAATGGCATAAAACGAAAAGGGAGAAGAGAAGAGCAACATACCAGAGATTGGGAGGGCGTTTCCAGCGCTGATAGGTTCCATTCGCGGCTAAAAGAAGTTCTTTTCGAGGAAACCAACGCGAGAGTGAGGTTTTCCGCCGGGTTAGAGAGATCGGAGCTATGGAATTTTATTCGGTTAAAGGTGGATTCGAGGAATTTTAGGCTTGATCTTTGGAAACAAAGGTTGGATTCGGGTTCGCGAGGCAGCGGCGATCTGATCTGGAGGTTTCGACGCACATTTGCGGATGGTCGGAGCACCAGCATGGCGGTTGTGAATCCTAGCGGCGGCGCAAGCAGAGGTTAGGGTTCAAAAGGAGGAAGAAGAAAAAGGAAAGCTGCCTTCTTATAGTCTGTGTCATCTTAGCAACTAAACGGTGTCGTTTCAAAGCACTCTGACGGAAAAGTTCCACCTTTTGTGAGTCTCTTTCTTTTGCCTTTCAATTTAGTGCTTGTTGCTTTAATTTTAGTTGTGTTTTGATGCAATTTGGAACTTTTAACTGCTGTTTTAGTCAATTTGGGGCCTGTTTTGGTGATTATTGTTTATAAATGAGTTTGATTTACTTAATCCATGCATATTTATGATGTTACATAATAAATTGGGACTAAAAGATGCTAGTTTGTTAATTATGGTGTTGGATTTGTTAAAGTTTAGATTTTTAGTCTAAAGCTTTGATTTTTATTAATAAAATGTGAAGCTTTTAGTTTGTGGCAACTTGGATCAAGATTAGAGATGAGTTTTTAGCTTAAAGATAGAGTCATTAATTGAAAATGGTTGATAATTACTAAAGTTTAGACTTTTATGTTCAAATCAACTTAAAATTGAAGTCTTGGATATAAAGGTTTGTCTCTTTTTAAGTTCATATTAATCCAAAATGGTTCCTTGATCCCATTTTAAGTTTATTTTAATTGGAAAAATCAAAGTTTTGATTCAAAGTTTGAATTTCCAAACTAAAGCTAGCTTTGAAACATGGGTGTTAAGCCATTTCTTCTTGAGTTAGCTTTAAATTTGAAAGCCATGGCATTGAATTAAAGATTTGACTTTTTAAATTGAAATTAACTTAGAATAGGGATTGATGAATTTATTTGGATCAATATTAACTTAAAAATTAAAACTTTGGTTAAGAATTTGATTCTTTTTATGTTCAAGTCAATTGAAGAATTAGTCTAAGTTTCTCATGCTAGCTTCACTTAAATTGGTCCTTGATTTTAGATCTATTTTTGATGCACGTTGTTAATTTGTGTTCTATGCCCCTGAATTTTGTTGACTGTTTTTCTTAGTGTGCAGAAGTCCCCAGAACTGCTCAGTTTGGCCCTTAGCTTTCAATTTATTTGATTTCATTAATATTTGGGATTTGTAATAATTTAGTAATTTATTAGATAAGTAAAGTAGAAAGTAATCACATGCATATCATGTTTATTTGGAACTAATTATAACTATTTGCATCTCATGCCACCATTTATCTGCTTCGATTAATAAAGGGATGTTTTTAGCTACGATGGGCAAATCTAGGGTAAAGGTGCAAGAGCACGACCTCTCAGGATTTCGTCTCGAGATTGATTGACTTTCACGAATATCCCTGGAGGGCCGGGCTAGGTTCATGAAGGTCAATTCAAGTAAGATCCTTTTTATTAATCAAACTAATAAAACCAGACTTTGCATTCATCATATCATACATGCATTAGTTAATATTTAGGTCAAGATTTGAAGAAAAAAGCAAAAAAAAAAAAAAAAAAAAGGAAAAGGAAAAAATAAAAAAAATGGAAAAATCAGAAAATTAATAGATGTAATAAAAATGGGTTTTGCCAGAAAAGGTTTTCAAAAGAACCATGTTCTCTTATCAGTTTTCAAAAGTAATTAAAATTTGTAATTAAAAGTTTTTAAGACTTAAACAGTGGTTTTCAAAATTCAAATCAGGCTTAGTTTCAGGATTAGTAATCAATAAAAGAGGAAAAAGTTTTCCAAACAGATAAAAAGAGAAGGTTTTCTCGTCATTTTTAGGGGAATTAAAACAGAGGTTTTCAAAGCAAAATAAAAGACTTTAAAAACAAAAAAGAAAAAGTTTTGTCACAGCATTTTCAAAATTTCTTCCCGGTGCGGAAGATTTAACAAGAGAACAGACAGTCAAAGAGAATCGAAACAGATATTCTTCGAATTCTCGACATGGGTTTTAAAAAATGATTTTCTTTTCTTTTATAACCCTTTCTGATAATAAACAAAGATTAAGATAAAATTGACCTTTAATATTAAACCCGTTAGATTTAGTTTAAACTAGAGGTACCGTCGTTTGACGGGCGTTGTGGGGGTGCTAATCCTTCCCCACACGTAACCGACTCCCGGACTCAGGTTTTGGTTCGTAGACTGTAGTATTAGACTTAGTGTGCCCGTCGTCAAGCATGGTCCATTAGGTCTAATTATTGTAGGTGGCTAATCATACCTAGGCAAAAAAGATTAGTGGCGGCTCCTCTTTTCAAAGTCGTTTCGGCAGGGTCCCCCGGACCCGAACGTTTCGAGAACCATACCATTCTTCTAATTCAAGGTTACTAAAAAAACTGTAATGGTTAACAAAAAGATTGAGATACTACCTATTAGCTAATTTAATTTGTAACCTTACATTAGTTACAAATTTTCTTATATAAAATTATTAAAAAAACTGTAAAGATTATCAAAAAAATTAAGATGTTATCAACAAATTTAATAATGAAATGAATTCTTAACAAAATTATGTACATTTCATCAATAAAGAGGCCATTGGTTTTCTTATCAAAAGTTATACTAAAAAAATTATTTTTTTGACCAAATAAGTTATGATATTATCAAAAAAAAATTAAGTAATCTTATACCCTTAGTGATTTTAGAAGCATTTTGTTAATAATGACGGGTGTTAATCCTCTTATCTAATGTCTCAATAACCAAAAATATTATATATACAGGTTATGAGAAAAAGTTATCATATAAAAAAAGTTCAGCAACCTTAAATCCTTAGTAAATTAAGCTATATATTGGAAAATTAAGCTATATAGAAGTAACCCTAAAAAGCTATATAGAAGTTATCAAAATAGCTATAATGCTTTCCACAAACTTACTAATAACTTTTTTTTGTCAAATTAAATATTATCAATATTTTTACTTAAAATTTTCAAAAATATTTTTAAATGCTATCAAAATGGTTATAGTGCTATTTACAATTCCACATATCCTTACTTTTTGGTCACCAAATTTTTTATCTAACTTTTTAAAAAAGGCTATAAAGGTTATAAAAAAGGCATGTTGCTATCTAACATATTAAAGTACATTACATATCTAGCAATATTAATAATCTTTCATTACTAATGAATGTTACCGATTTTCTTATGTAATGTTATTACTAAAGTTTATATATATATATATGATCAAAAAGCTATCGGCAAATTTTGTAACCTTACATTCTTAATGAATACCTTACATCATTGGTAATTTTAGTAGGTTTTCATCAATAATAATGAAAGTTACCAATGTTCTTAACTAAGGTTAGTCAAAAAGTTTTAAAGGTTATAATTAAAAATGCGATAATGCTATCAACAAATTAAGTAAACTAAATCTTTTAACGACTTAAGTGACCTTCATGAATAATGAAGTTTACCAATTCTGTAATTTAAATTTACTAAAAATGTTGCAATGATCATCTATAAATATATTATTTACCAACTAATCTAAAGTTGCTAAAAAGCTATATAGAAGTTATCAAAATAGCTATAATGCTTTCCACAAACTTAGTAATAACTCTTTTTTTTTTTGTCAAATTGAATATTACCAATATTTTTACCTAAAATTTACAAAAATATTTTTAAATGCTATCAAGATGGTTATAGTGCTATCTACTGTTCCTTATATCCTTACTTTTTGGTCACCAAATTTTTTATCTAACTTTTTAAAAATGGCTATAAAGGTTATAAAAAAGGCATGATGCTATCTAATATATTCAAATACATTACATATCTAGCAATATTAATAATCTTAAATTTACTAATGAATGTTACCGATTTTCTTATGTAATGTTATTACTAAAGTTATATATATATATATATATATATATATATATGATCAAAAAGCTATCGGCAAATTGTCGCAACGTGCGGGTCCGGGGTCCGAACCCTGCCGCTAACGACTTGGAAAGGGAGTCGCCACTAATCAATTTCTAGTTGTGATTAGTCACCTGATTGACCTAGCTAGCTTAAGGAGGTCAAAGACTTGGCGAGGGACACACTAAACCTATAGGTCTTGTCTTGTTACCTGAATCTAAGTCCAGGAGTCGATTACGTTTAGGTCTTGTCTTCTTAAATAAAGGTTGCTTTTAATCTTTAATCCTATATTTTTTTGTCTTTTCTTTGTTTCAGGAGAATTGAAACCTGTTATTTGACTGCTTAATCTTAATCTTTTTGTGTTTTCTTTAAGTTTTAAAACCTTTTATTCTCTTGAATGCAAGAAACATGATAAAACTAACCCTTTGTCCGAAAGGGTATTTTGGGAAATGAAAATCTAAATGCAAGAAGAGTGACAAAGTTGACCCTTTGTC